>CABHPH010157180.1:4360-28653 GCA_902168325.1 Peromyscus nudipes
CTCTCTCTCTCTCTCTCTCTCTCTCTCTCTCTCTCTCTCTCTCTCTCCTTTCCGCATCCCCTGGCCCTCTGCCTAAGATTCTGTAGCTCAGTAAACCTGTTGAATGAAATGGAATAAAGATGGAGCCTTCTTCTGGCCTCGGGCTCAACTTGCTTTTCAGAGGCCCCAGGGAGGAACACCTTGTAAACAAAGATGGCTTTGTTGAGGCCTTTTCCAGGGACTCCCCTCCATTGTTCTCTGCTGCGGTAGCCTGGGGAAAGGTGGAGATGGGCTCCTTTGTTTGGCTTCAAGAATTCCTCTCCCACTGGGTGGAGAGGCTTGGCGGCAGCTCCCTTTCCCTCTGCCAGTTCTTCCTGATGCTGAGAGACTCAAGGAGCCTTGGGCCTTGGCACTGCAGGCCTCTCCAGGGAACCTCAGCTCCTAGCAGCCTTCCGTACAGAGAGGAGGTACAAAACGAGGCTTCGTGGCCCCCTCCTCCTGCTCCCTTCCAGTCCTGCTCTTCAGTGTCCCCAGGTCCCACCACAGAGAGACAACAGGTTCAGGGGAAACTGGGTGACTCA
Organism: Peromyscus nudipes; assembly: GCA_902168325.1. Lineage (NCBI taxonomy): Eukaryota > Metazoa > Chordata > Mammalia > Rodentia > Cricetidae > Peromyscus > Peromyscus nudipes. The sequence continues at coordinate 4,921 of CABHPH010157180.1, forward strand.
GACTGGAGTGGGCCCCAGACCAACTCCAAGCCAGTACAGGCCAGAGACAAGATGAAGTTCAGAAAACAAACAGAGGAATTTTGAAAGTTAATCTGAAAGATCATTTCCACAGCTGAGTCAGGGACTCTGCGGGTCCTGATGAAGCAGCAACACACAAGAAAGCAAACAAAAGCTGGAAGGCAAGGGTAAACCCGTTATGACCAGTAACTGCCAAGATGGGTGCCAATCTGATCCAAGACTGCCCTTGTCCCAAGGAGCTTCAGCACGCCTGCTTTATAACGTATTAGCGTGGTCTCAGCTTTTAGCTTCATTTACTCATCTGTCTCTGTCTCTCTGTCTCTCTGTCTCTCTGTGTCTCTGTCTCTCTGTGTCTCTGTCTCTCTGTGTCTCTGTCTCTCTCTCTGTCTCTCTCTCTGTCTCTCTGTCTCTCTCTCTGTCTCTCTCTCTGTCTCTCTGTCTCTCTCTCTCTCTCTCTCTCTCTCTCTCTCTCTCTCTCGTGTGTGTGTGTGTGTGTGTGTGTGTGTGTGTGTGTGTGTGTGTGTGTAGTGTGGTAGTAGTGGTGGTGGATGCCAAGTGTGTGCAGGTACCCTCTGAGGCCAGAAGAAGGCATCAGATCCCTTAGAGCTGGCCTAACATGTGATTGTTGTTGGGGGCCCAAAACAGCTTGACCACACAGCTGCCATGACAAGCTTACAGGCCCAGAGACAGCTTCTGTGACAGGCTTACTGGTAGGCAACACCCAGACCCAGGAAAAACCATAAGCTGACCTCACCCTGGGAGGGCCTACATCTAACCAGAAGTACCCGACATCCCAAACATTCCAACCATTAAATAAGGTTAGAATGGACAGATGTCCCTGAGTCCAGCACACACCTATTTCTGTTTTACAGATATTCCTAGACAAATGTCAGCCAATCAGGGTCCTGAACCCTGGAAATCCCCTCACCCCAACCTCTGCTATGATAAAAACTCTACCCTGCCTGAGCTCAGGGTTCTCTGCCCTCACCGCTGCATTGGACAGACAGAGAGACCAAGCTCGGAGCTTGAAAATAAAGCCTCTTTGCTTTTACATATGGGATTTGGTCTCCAGGGTGGTCTTTTGGGCATCCCCACGATCTGGGAATAACAGTCGTGAGCTGCCAACATGGGTACTAGAAACAGAACTCTAGAAAAACAGTAGTCACTCTTAACCACTGAGACATCTCTCCAGCCCGGCATGGTAGACTTGAAATAATAAAATCTCTGTGGAGATAGGGGTAATTCTAACACAAAGACAGACACATTTTGAGCTATGAGGAATGTTTCCTCCAAACCTATTCCCACGCTTCCCCATAAAAAGAAATACACAACTCTGCTCATGGCTGATCTGCACATGGGGTCGTCTCCTGTGGCTCTAGAGTAGCCTAGTGTGCTTTCCTGTAAAAAACATTCGCTTTTCCTTCACTTTAGACCTAGCCTATGCTGCTTCCTAACTTACATGACACAAAGGACATGTATGGCTGAGGCCATGACTATTGAAATAATTTTAAAAGGGTTGAATTACCAAATTATAAAAGGACATGGAGGAACCTTAAATACATATTTCCTTCTGGCTGAAAGAAGTTGGTTGAAAAGGCTACAGGCTCACAACTGCTGCCCTACCAGACATTAGGAGCCACTTTTGCTAAAAAGAGCTGACTCCTCACCTGAGCCCACAAGGTAACTGAAATAGAATGAGAGCCTGGCATCTCCACCTGCATTTTGTGCCCATCTCCTTTACTCTGGGTCAAATTCCTGCTAGTAAGCCCCCCGACAGTCACCTCTTCAGCCTGTGTGCCTGAAAAGTGAAGACACCCACCTTACCTCCTCCCCCTTTAAAGCTAAAACACCGCCGGGCAGTGGTGGCGCACGCCTTTAATCCCAGCACTCAGGAGGCAGAGGCAGGCGGATCTCTGTGAGTTCAAGGCCAGCCTGGGCTACCAAGTGAGTTCCAGGAAAGGCGCAAAGCTACACAGAGAAACCCTGTCTCAAAAAACCAAAAAAAAACAAAAAACAAAAAACAAAACAAAACAAAAAGCTAAAACACCAAGTCCCGGCCCTAACCCTGTAGATTCCAGGGCAATAGACCCTGGTAGGCAGGATAGACCAGGCACAAGATGAGGGCAAGGATACGCCTAGAGCAGATCACCTTAGTAGAACCAGACTGGGCCCTCTGATAACAGCCATGGTTGACAACTTCGGACCACCTTGAAGGTCAAAAGCTGAGACAATGGGCCAAATCCTAAGACTGCTTAAATATGCAAACTTCTTGCCTCCTGCCACAGTTCATCCTCTGTTTGAACTGAAACTCATATCAACACCCCAAGACAAATTTGGGGTCACTGAACCCCCTTAGCTGCTGATTTCCCCAGTGGACATCTCTCTCTGCTTTTCATCATTTCTTGTTTCTATAACTGATGTGTTGGGATGGATGGCTGAGCTTGGCCTGTAGGGACTGCTAGACTCCGGAGCTTTTGCCCTAAAATTCAGTCAAACAACTGCTTCTTCCTTTGAGCACAACATGATCATCCCACCGCCATCTTAGAGGAGAGATAACCTTAGTTGGCAGCCATGAACCACCACAACTAAATAAGAAAAACAAGCTGGGTGGTGGTGGTGCACGCCTTTAATCCCAGCACTCGGGAGGCAGAGCCAGGCGGATCTCTGTGAGTTCGAGGCCAGCCTGTGCTACCAAGTGAGTTCCAGGAAAGGCACAAAGCTACACAGAGAAACCCTGTCTCGAAAATCCAAAAAAAAAAAGAAAAAAAAGAAAAACAATACAATGATAGCCAAGACTATGACAGACCTGATTTGGAGGGTTAACTAAAGGAGACCCCATGGTGCAGCCTCCATGGGACCATCATCTATAATGGAGTGACACTATGCATTGATGTTTGGGAGCACCCATGTTCTTGTAAATAAATTTATTCCCTCATCATACTGGATTTTGGTAAAATCCTAACTTTGGTCTGTTGTTGGTACCTTACCTGAGGTGACCAGACTGGCTTGCTCATGTCACCCCAAGAAACGTTAACGTAAGAATTGTCTGGCATTCCAGAAAAGCCAAAATTATGGAGACAGCAAAAGATTGGGTCTTTTGGGAGCTAGGGGAGACAGGAATTAATATTCAGAATAAACAAGGTTTTTAGACAGATAATCCACTTTGTGTAGTACTATACTGGTGGATACATGGCACACAGTTGTCTGTACCCATAAGATATGCACAAAAAGTAAACTCACATGCACCTGCATGGCTCACGGAATGAAGAAACAGCAGACACCCATGTCTAGAAGCTGAGATCAGGTGCGCGGTGCTCTCTAACGGAGACACAGCAGCAACCCGGAAACTCGGCTCATTTATTGGATACCACTGAGGAGAGGAGTTCATGGTACACAGCTGGACAAGGAGGCAGGTTTATTACACACAGATAGTGAGGAGCTGGGCTAGTTCATCTTGGCGGGTATTCTCTCTAGGAGAGCATTCTCAGGTTTGCCCAGGAGGAGGACGCTGCGATTGACAGTTTCCGCATTCACTGGTTTTAGCTAACAGTCAGTCACTCCTAACACCTGCATGTAGACTGAGGAAGGCTTTGTCATCCCTCTGCTCCCCACCCAGGGAAGGCTTTGCTATTTCCATGGGTCTGAGGCCCTGGGGTCCTTGACACAACAGTAACGCACATTCACTCAGGACTTCATTCAGTCCCCACCCATGTGAACTTGGGTGTTATTTCTGGGTCCATGGTGACAGATGTGCCCTTCCGGTGGGGAATGTTGACAATAAGGAAAGCTATGCCTATGCTGGACAGAAGATAGTGAAGAGTCTCTGCTCAGTCCACTCAATTTTCCAGTGAGCCTAAAAGTACTTTCTAATGAGAAAGGGGCTATGCTATACAGGCCGCCTTTCACTGCTATTTTATTTTTCTGTCAAGCCAGTTTACTGCCATTTACAAACGTCTTTAGTCTGTGACAGATTTGGGGAAAGGAGCTCTTCTTTTGTCCCAAATTGAGTTGCTCTGTCCTGAACCAAAGGCTCTGGTCCTAAAGTGGGAAGTGCTGGCCTCTCACCTCGGCTGCACAATTAATACCGCAAACTGAGCGGAGAGAGTAACCAGATTTCACCAGTTAGGCCTTCAGCAAATGTCCGGTTCCTGTGGTAAAGGAGAACAGGAGGCAGCTGGAACTCAGAGCCTCCTCCCCAAAACCTCACCACAGGCAGTGAAAGGACCAAGCAGATGCCATAACAGGCTGCTCAGTCTTCTCTCAGAGATCAGGCCTCAATTTCAGTTTCCTGAGACTTGAGCAAGCAGTCTCTGGGAGGGCCATGAACAAAAGACACAGTCCTTGCAGTAGCTCCCTTTCTGCACGTACTCTGACTGCGTAAAGTTCAGCCAGATGTTTACTGTATGGGGCCCCTCACCAACTTACCACTGAGCCAGCCCCCACAGTCAGTACGTGCTAGGCCAGCTAGCCCCCATGGCAGCTCAAGGACAGAGCCTGGACCACTGAGCCAGCCCCCACAGTCAGTACGGGCTCGGCCAGCCAGCCCCCATGGCGGCTCAAGGACAAAGCCTGGGACTTGTGCTGGGCTGCCCCCAAAGTGATAATTGTATTCCTAAGTGTAGATAAGAATTTAGACCCCTTCTTCCCAGGTGGCTTTATCAGCTACAGAAACTTAAAAAAAACACAGAGTCAGGATATTCAACCATCTGGCAGAGGCTAAGTGGTCGTAAAACATCCCAAACTTCACGGACCCGGAGATGGGTTATAAAACTCCTGACAGGGCAAACAGATAAGCTAAAATAAGACCAAGTCCAGGCCCGGGAAAAACTGGACCAATCAAGGATGGACCAGTACTAACCCCCTCCCCTCTTAAAAATTTGATGGGTTTTGCCTATAAAAACTAACTTCCCCAAGAAAGGACAAGCTCCTCCCGGCCTCACTGCTAAGAGTGAGTGTTTGGGATGAGCTTCCTTGACCACGTGGCTTGTAAAGAATAAACCTTGCTTTTGCATTCTGTACCTAAAGTCTCCGGTGGCTTCTTTGGGGACGTGATCTGGGCATAACATTAGGACTCTTAGGAAAGCAAGCCTTCGGGCAACTGCCAGCCAGACATGCCTGAGCTAGTCTTCATGAAGTGTAAAAGCTTGGGAAAGTCCTTCTCTCTGGCCTCTGACGCCAAGACATTGAGCTTGCTGGAGCATTCTGAAGGAGCAACCCCCGTCCTGGTTTATCCTGTGCCAATGTCATAGAGTGGGCACCGTGTTCTCACTCATTGAAGCAGAGCCAACCATGATTGTACAATGTTCTAGCCAGCCAGCCATCCTGAATGACATTTACTTCACCTGTGAAGACTTACTTCGCTATTTCTATGCTCATTAATCAATACTCTGGTATCATTCTGATGTCACATTTGAAATCCTTTGTCCCCACCTCTGGATCTCTATAGTACTTTAATACAGAACAGCCTACCCTCTACACATTCGGTTAGCCCATGAGCACACATGCACATTGTTAATACCCCAGTATTTGAGAGTATTTCTTATTTACACACACACAAAAAGCAGGAAAATGAGTGGTATTAATTACTTCTAAGTACCTCCGAGATAAATATTCATAAAATATTGTAGTATCATCGATATTGTATTATTACAGAGAGGGTAGAGGTGTAGGAAGAAAATGAAGTCTTCACCAACAGCTTCAGGTTCTAGAATTACATGAGACATTTTGACACTGCAGAGGCAATTCTGGTAAACTGAGGCAGCCCTCTGCCTGCTGGTAGCCATTTGGGTGGTGCTCTCAGATTTCATGTCTTTCCCTTTTGGCTGGTCACTAGCAACAGAGTGTCCTCAGGATGGCAGTCATGGAATATTTAACTGGATAAATATGTGTTACATTTGTTTCTGCTGCCTTTGTTACCGATGTAAGGATGCGTTACATTTGTTTCTGCTGCATTTGTTTAATTATGTAAAGATGTGTTACATTTGTTTCACCTTGCCTGCCTAAGGCACCTGATTGGTCTAATAAAAAGCTGAACAGCCAATAGCTAGGCTAGAGAGAGCTAGGAGGGGCTGACAGGCAAAGAATAAGTAGGAGGAGGAATCTAGGCTCAAGAAAGAAGAGAATGGGGGAGAAAGAGAGGGACATGCCTGGGGACAGAAGCCAGGCAGCCGCCAGACAGACAGACAGACAGACAGGAGAAGCAGTAAAAGTAAGATATACAGAAAGAAAGGTAAAAAGCCCCAAGGCAAAACATAGATGAAGAGATTAAGTTATGAGAGTTAGTGGGTCAAGCATAAGATAAGGCTGAGCATTCATAACTAAGAAGTCTCTGTGTCATGATTTGGGAGCTGGTTGGTGCCACCACCACCACCACCCTGTCGCCCCAAAAAGCCTGCTAGAGATGGCCAGGACCATCTTTGTACCATGCTTCAAAGTTTCACACTTCTGACATCTAGCCGTCTGTGACCCTGAGCCTTTGAGGTATTCTGTGACTCAATGGTGGCAGTCAGAGGCAACCAGCAAGGGGCTGGGGAAAGAAGTTGGAAAGAGGTGCACCCAGGGAGGAAAATGGAGTGGAGGCTGTCCGAGGGGGTGTGAGTAAGATCAGGCCACACACAGGGGATGCACAGCACCTCTCTTACCAACTTTGGTAAGCTGAGAATGCCCAGGCCTCACTTGGAGAAGACTGGAGTGAATGCTCCAGGAAGTGGCAACGGGGGCAGCCACAGGGGCAGTCTACCATGCCAGCAACCAGCGGTGATGCCAGAGGTCTGACACTGCAAAGACTCACCGGGAAGACGGGGCAGCAGACCAGCCTCTGGCAACAAGCTACCTCATGACACTGAGGACTTCTAGAGAAGCCAGAAGATGTGCGCCTCACTCAGGATGGGGTGGAGATGGTAGGAACAGAAATTGCCCTTTGGGGAAGTCCCTGCGAATCTCCCCTAATGCAGCTCACTCGGGCACAATCCGCCAGAGCCAGCCTGTTCGTGGCCCTTCATGTCTCCCTAATTTCTGGATGTTTCCAAAGCCTACTTTTCACCACAGTTCAGTGACCCCAGAGCTCACTCCAATGCCCACTCTGGCATGAGTGATTGATGTGGAGGGGGGTGCAGCGCGGGGAGGGGGGGAGGGGAGTGGCGGTGTTAGAGCCCCATGAACCAAGCAGAAAGCTCAACAATGTTCTTGCAGAAACAGGAGACACAAATACCTGGGAAGCTGAGACGTGGAGAGGTTTCTGAGCCCGACCGCTTTGGTATGAACATCAGCTCTGCCCCTTGGCTTGTGTGTGACCTTGGGCAAGTCATGCAATATTATTATCCTATAAAGTGCAGACAAAGAGCAGCTTCCACCAAACAGGCTGTGAGGAGCATCAAACAAGAATTTAACACCCTCATCATAGTACTGAGGTGGGGCCCCATAAGAACCACTGCTCACCTCCCAGGCAGCCTGATTCCAGTTCCTTCCTTCCTCACCCATCTAAATTAACTATTTTCCAAGTAGCACGGTAATCTTTTAAAAATATGATTAAGCTTATCTTTCTTGTTTTAGAAACTTCCGAGGTATCTCACTGTTAGCATAGAACACTGTTGGAGAATATTATTTTAAGGTGTATGTTGCATTTGTTTAACTCTGTGAAGCTGTGTTACTGTGCCTGTGTAAAACACCTGATGATCTGATAAAGAACTGGCCAATAGCAAGGCAGGAGAAAGGAAAGGCGGGGCTGGCAGGCAGAGGATATATAGGAGGAGCAAACTGGAGAGAAAAGATGGATAAAGAGCCAAAGAAGGGGAGGACATCAGGGGCCAGCCACCCAGCTACACAACCAGCAAGCCATGGAGTAAGAGTTAGATTTACAGAAGTAAGAGAATGGGAAAAGCCCAGACAGAATAATTTAAGATAAGGAAAGCTGGCTAGAAACTAAACCAAGCTAAGACCGGGCATTCATAAGTAATAATAAGCCTCTGTGAGTGAATTTATTTGGGAGCTAGGTGGTGAACCCCCCTCTACCCCCCAAAAAAGCAAAAACCTCCAACAACAGAACACAGTTTGCCAGGCTCCCATCCAACTATCCTTCAATACACATCTGTGGTCACCAGTATGCCTGGCCTCTTGTTTCTGCCTGGTCCTCCAAGGCATGACCCCGCTCAAACATCACCTCCTCGAAGATGCCCTCCCTCACTGCCCCCTTGCTTCTTAGCACTAATCCTACCAGTAACTGCTTTATTGATTTCCTGTTTGTAGCCCCATGAGAATACAGGTCCATGGTGGCCTTTCAGCCTAGCATTATAAAATTCAGCCCAGGGCTTGCTAATGCATTGTTATCTGTGGGGTTCAGGGACTGTGGAAATTTAACTAGCTTGGTGGCCAGTAGGGTACTCTGAATACCACATCCCCAAGCTCCAAACCTCTATGACAGTGGTTCTCAACTGGGTCGTGACCCCTTCAGCAAACCTCTTGCTCCAAAAAATTTTTTTTTACATTATGATTCATAACAGTAGCACAATTACAGTTCTGAAGTAGCAACAGAAATAATTTTATGGCTGGGGGGGGGGTCACCACAACATGAGGAAGTGGTATTAAGGGTTGCAGCATTAGAAAGGTTGAAAAGCACTGCTTTATGAGTTAAGGCCTGGTCAACTGAATGCACGCAAGTACTCACACGGAGCCCAGAGTTCCAAAGTCAACACTTTATTCTGTTCTTCCTTAGGTGGTCTAGTTTGCAAGCATGAATAAATGGAATCAACCACAGTCCTCTCCTTTAATGCCCTTCATTAAAAAATCACCGCTTAGCAGGTCTCCGGTTTTTCCTCAAGAGGGTGGGATTGGGGGGTAACCCAAAGAAGGCTGGAGGACCGCAGTCACATGGGGTTAATCCTCATGTCTCCTGCCAGTTCCTCTCACTGAGCAGCCAAAGGCCGCAGGCAGTTATAAATAGCCCAGCAGCTCTCCCCTTACAGCAAGGGAATGGACTTGGCAACAACAAGAGCCATAAGGGGTGAGGCAGGCAGAGGCTCTGGAGCCTGTTTTCTGCTCACCCAGTGCGTGCCCTGGGGAAGCCGCAAGATGCAGCAGAAAATGGAGAGCTCCACGCTTTCACTTCCAACTGGGAGCACACCTACCGGAGGGGACCTACTTCACCCCAGTTCACCCTAGTGCCCTCATCAGCACAAAAAGGAGCCAAAGAGCAGGAATAAATGTTCTCCCAAGGACCCCTGTTGAGAGGTTCCCAGGGGGGGACCCCCAGCTCCCAGAGAGTAAACAGCACTGAGGAAGGACATTCATCCTTTGGACTGGCCTTCCATGTCACTCAGTTCACAGGACAGTCTCTCGAATGACACCAATGAGGCTGTGTGGACGCTCTGCCTCAGCTCGCTGCTGGGGTCTCCTCTCGGCTCTAGGCCTTCCCATCAGGGAGAAGGTGCTCAGGTCTCCACAGCTGCGAAGGTGCAGCACACCTGGCTGTCTCCTCGAGGTCAGCACATGGGCCTGGGAAGTGCTGGGCTGTGATGGGGCCATTATCTTTGGGAAAAGAGAAGGGAAGATGTTAGCCTCACCAGGGCTGGCCTTTCGACCCACCCCCTTGTGTCTGTCTGTGGATGTTAATGTTTAGTTGCTTCAGAATAGAAAGGGGTATTTTCCAAAGTAGAATCTATTTAGAATTCCAAATATGGCACCCAACGTGGGGCTCGAACCCACAACCCTGGGATTAAGGGTCCCATGCTCTACGGACTGAGCTAGCCGGACTGGTGTTTCCACAAAGTGCTGTGAGATGTTCTGTATGTTAAATGTGTTGCTCTGATTGGTTAATAAATAAAACACTGATTGGCCAGTAGCCAGCCAGGAAGTATAGGCGGGACAAGGAGAAAAGAGAATTCTGGGAACAGGAAGGCTGAGGCAGAGAGATGCTACCAGCCGCCACGATGAGGAACAGGATGTAAAGTACCGGTAAGCCACGAGCCACGTGGCAAAGTATGGATAAATAAAAATGGCTTAATTTAAGATAGAAGAACTAGATAACAAGAAGCCTGCCACAGCCATACAGTTTGTAAGCAATATAAGTCTCTGTGTGTTTACTCGGTTGGGTCTGAGCGGCTGCGGGACTGGCGGGTGAGAGAGATTTGTCCTGACAGTGGGCCAGGCAGGACTGGAGAAAACTCCAGCTACACAAAGATTTTTAAACTTTGCCTCTTTTGTAAAGTTTTGAAGAAATTCTCCTAATTTTCCGTTGTTTCAGCAGTAGACAAGCTGTATAAAATGACTCAACTGTACTTTGTTGTTTTATTGTTAACATTTCTGCAATATCCCTGTGTTCCCAGCCAGTGACTCCTAGTCATGGAGAGGGATGTGGGTGGAATAGCTTGTTAGGAACATCAAGTCTCACCTGCCACCTGTTTGACATTCTACATGGATGCTTGGTTTTGTTTTTGTGTTTTGTTTTGTTTTGTTTTTGTTTGTTTGTCTGTCTGGGGTGTGTGTGTGTGTGTGTGTGTGTGTGTGTGTACACAGTATACTCTGTGAATGTGTAGACCAGAGTTGACATTCAGTGTCTTCCCCTATCATTCTCCACCTCATTTTTTGGAGAGTCTCTCCCTGCACCTGATTCTGGCCATTTTGGTTAGACTGAGTGCCAACAAGCCCCCAGGAGCTGCCCCAGCTGCAGGCCAGTGCCGCCATGCCTTGTTTCTACATAGATACTGGGGATCCAAACACTGGTCCTCAGGCTTGCACAGCAAACATTTTACCCACTGAGCCATCTCCCCAGCTCCAAGCCTGGGATTTTTAACAAGAAACAGGTGGTACTAACACAGAAACACTGGTCTGGATCAGGTAATAAGTTTATAAAATGCCAATTAAGATCAGTGGTGCTTCAGATGGACTGATAACCCTTGGGGAAACAGCCTAAAAAGCAGGACACTATCTGCGAGAGCCAGAGAAGGGCTCAAGTGCCAGGCCTGTCTTCAATGTGTCATAGAACTTTAAACACATAACATAGGACTTCTCAAAAATGTAAAAACACAGACTATTTCTCATCCAGCTAGGACTGATGAGGGAGGACTGGCCGGCTGGCAGATCTGTGGAAAGCTGAACTGTCTTGTCACTGTGGTGTGTGATACTGTTAGTGCCTTGAAAGAATCAGGAGTCTTACTGCCAGGGACCCTCACAGGACAAAGCCACTCTGTTTCAGTCTGATTTTTCGAGGCCATTACACATTTAATTCCCACAAAAGCTGTGATATTAAATTTTGATAACACTGTTAATTATATTCATCTGTAAGGCCTGTTCCTGTCTCCTAATTAAGAAGACAATTGTACTGTTTATCAAATTTGACTATTATAAGACAAGTGTTTTATTTATTTATTTATTTATTTATTTTACTGGGAATGAATAAAGTGGATCTAAAGGAAGTATGGAAAACTGAGGAGAGCTGGAAATAAAATGTATTCTTGCATTGTCCTTGACTCCTTTTATCTGGGGAGGGGTGTGGCACTGATACCCCCATGTGGGATTCAGAAGCAGAAGGCCTCAGCTAATGACCCAGAGTCTGTAATAATAACCTCCATGAACTTCCAACTGGTCTGGGACAAGTTCTAGAAACAGGTGCTTGCTAGAGTCTGTTTTTCCTTTACCCCAGAGCTAATTGCCAGGGATCAGGACTGGAAGAGTGCAGATCGAGCACCCGGTGGGTGTGCTGGCACTGTCTTCGCCACACTTTCAGCCTTCGAGAAGCAACTCAAAATGCTTGCTCCTGTTTATGGGCCACTGGGGCCAGGCAGAGTGAAGCGGCAGGAATGACTGCCAGAGCACCTCAGAGATGTCAGGAGAGAAATGGACGCCTATGCAAGCTCCGGCCTGCAGCCTGACCTGGAGCCACTGACTGACGGCTCCTGAAGAGCAAGCCGCAGGAGGGTATGGAAGCCACGCACCCCCTCTAACTCCTCAGAACAGTCTTTTCCCATGGGTCTCTGGGGGAGCAGGGGAGAATCCGACTTTGAATTTGGGTGATAGATAGATAGATAGATAGATAGATAGATAGATAGATAGATAGGCAGGCAGATAGGTAGATAGATAGATAGGCAGGCAGATAGGTAGATAGGTAGGTAGATAGGTAGATAGGTAGATAAGATAGATAGATAAGATAGATAGGTAGGTAGATAGGTAGATAGGTAGAGTAGATAGGTAGATAGGTAGATAGAGGCCAGCGAGTGGAAAGGAGGAACAGAAAGGAAAGTGAGGTGTATTGTTCAAATCTCCCTGGAATGGCGAAGTAGTGATTACACTGAGATCCAGCCCAACTCAACATAAGACACTCCAACTACAAAGACGCAGAGCAGTAACACTGGGCATCACGGTGTACTAAGTCCGCAGCATCTGCCCCACTGACCCAGAAGAACAAGCAAATAGCCAACCGGTAACAGCAGCTCCCCGAAGGGTAAAGAGAAGGTTCTTGCTGGGAGGAAATTCCACTTCCCTGGAGACACAGGGCTGGAGATTACCTCGCCCAACCCTTCCCTTTAAAGATGAGAAACCCGAGGCCCAAATGGATTCCATGCACGCCTAGTTTTGTCTTTTCCCAAGGTGGCTTCAGTTTAGGGAGCCTTTTACTTTTTAATCTATGGAAAGAAAGGTATTTGTTCCTCTAAGTCTTATCGGCTAACTTGCCTGGCCCAGTAACTCGTGGGCACGTGAACAGCTCCTAGTCCCCTGCCAATCTTGAGATTCCGTCATCATTTTTAAGGGCTGAGACAACCCCACACCCTGGGCAGCCTCCCACGGAGGAAACCATAAGTGGGGTGAACTCTATAGTGTTCAGATCCTTTGCTTCTTACTAGGCATGCTTCTACCTTACAGAAAACGGGGTTCTCTCCCCTTGGGCCAAGAGCACTGTAGAAAAGGCATGAAGCCCAGAAGGAAAGCTCTGTGGTTTCCTCTCTAATGACATGAACCCCACGCCCAGGTCCCTGGAGCCTGTAACCATGGATGTACTTCAGCCACGGTAGACACCAGTTACTGGCTGAGCGCCTGCTATTGATCATAGTAACAGTACCTGTTCTAGGAAACTGGCACTTGTGATGGCTTCCTCCATGTGCTCCTCGTCAGACTTCAGAACAGACTTTATGTTTTCCACAAGTTCATGGATGTCCGGAGTCATGCTGCAGGAGGATTGCTCCAGGAACCTGGCCACTAGCAGCTTGGTGTCTATGTAAGACCTGTAATCTATCAAAGAGCGGGGTCTGCATCTCGATGCCCTTGGTCTCACACCTCTCCTCACAGTCACCGCCGCCAGATCTAGCCTCCTTTCTGTCTGAGTTGCAGCTTCGCAGCTGAGCACTGGGGTGGCTGTGAACAGAAGGAAATAACATGTCAGTATTGGCCAAGCCCCCTTTGAACACGGACTGTAATTCTCAGTGTAGACAACATCCAGCAGATGCCTGAGGCCATGCACGTATATCTCACCTTCATCTTGAAGAAGGAAAGGAATGACGGCCGATGATACCTACACAAGCCTATTGTGTGATGTGTACTTGCAATAGGCTATGTCCTGAGACACTGAACCATGCACATGAACAGTTCCCAAGGCAAAGACAGATGACATGGCACAGAATTCACAGGGCAAACCACAGCGCAGTGTGTTTCATGGGGTACAGCAGGTAGATCGGAATGGACGGCCAAGCAGAAAAAACATGGTGGACCAGTGAAAGAATGGTGGTGGTATGGAAGGTATGGAAGAGTGAAAGAGAGGTGGGACTGATGAGAGACTTGTAGGATGGTCACAAAGTTTACCGTCACAGTACCTTTGTCCTAAACATCCTCAAGGGCACGGTACTGACTTCTATTACCAAGGCTCACACCACGGCTATGAGGCAGATCTATGGCTATTACATAAAACTTAGGTGCAGAAAGTTACATCATTCCAGGAGTCAAAAGAGGGTCTCGAAATCCGCCACAGGCTCTAATTTCCACAGCTGCCTCCATCAGTAAAGGTATAAAGACTGGCAAGGAGTTATTTCACCATGAACCGGGTGAAGAAATGAATACTCGGGTCTGATCCCCATGTGTCCATAAGCCACCATCAGCCTTCAGTGCACACAACTTGAATCTGTAAAGACCTCCTAAGTGGGGATTTAGATGTTGATGGAAGCAGGAAGCAGAGGGTGGAAGGGCAGGTGGAGGAAGGGAATGTTTCCTTTTCCTCTGGAGAAAGGTAGACAAGAGTTCTGAACCAGGGATAGAAACTGTCCTTCCAGCTTTCCGTGTGCATGTTATAGACAATGAGTCTTCCAAACACCCAGAAACACAGGCTAAAGCCATGTGGGGACCAAGTGGGGTTTACACTCACTTACTGAAGGCAATGTGGTGCCTTCCCCAGCAAAATAAGCCAAAGGGTAAATGTCCTTTCCTCCACAGGACTGCAGAATTCAAAGGGAGTCGAGGAAGGTCTCCATTGGCTGTGCAGATAGCTAAGTGCTCCTGGACGCTGGCACACAGCCTGCTCGAAGACTCAACTTGCCAGGTAGGATACAGGAGATGCACAATGAAGGTGGGGTTTGTAACCAGAGGCCAGGATGCCAAGCCTACTGGTTTGAAGAGGCACACAGCTAGTCTCAGGAGGCGGGACTTCCTTCCCACCTGGAAGCTGCTGCAGAGACAAGGGAAGTGTCCTCTGTGGCTTCCATATGGTCAGTCCAGAGCTATGACAAATGACACTCAGTGTCAGAGGGACAGAACAGAGACCACAAGAGCCAAGCAGGACCCAAGAGAGCAAGGTTAGAGAATGTCCAATTAATCCGCACACAGTTTCCAAAGAGCAGAGTAATGCGGCTAGACTAATTCCCCAAAAGAGGCCTGTGCTGGCTGAATTACAAAAGCTGTTCACTTTATTCCTTTGCTTCCTTTATTTTTATATACTTTTCTATAACGAGAGATGTTTGTAGATATTAAGGTATTCATAAATTCCAAAAAGGCTCAGTGTTATTATTTTGAAATTTTTCAATTATTCAACATCTGTACTCAAGCAAAACCCAAAACAAAGAAGGAGGGAGATGAAGCAGGTGAACATGTCTCACTATATCCGAAGTTTTTAAAACATGATCAGATTTCAATAATTAAGACTACTCAAACACAGTAAAAAAGATAACAAATACAAGATCATGGAGCCAAAGAGTGAAAACATATGCGCCTTGACTGGTTCTCGTATGCCTGCCAGCAACCAGAAATCAGGATATGGATTACATAATAATTCTGCAGTTGTGCCCAGCACAGCATCATGTGCAACCAAAATAGCCAATGACTTCAGGAACAAATTCTACTAGCCTAAAACTAAGTGCCAGGGCCAGTAAGACGGCTCATCAGCTAAAGACACTTGCCTCCAACATGGCCACCTGAGCAGCATCCCCAGGACCCACATGGTGAAGAGAACTGACCCATACAGGTTGTCTTCCAACCTCCATCGATGCGCCACAGTGCACCCCCCCTCCCCCGAAACACACAAATGATTTCTTTTATTTTAAAGACATACCACATGTATTTTCCAAATGTGAATGTAGAGTATCTCATTTTCCCATGGCCTCTGTCAAGATACTGCTTAAAACTTGCAAGGGCCCTCAGCAAGCAAGAACCACCTGATTGTACCTGGCCCCTTCAACCAATACTTAGCACCAGTCAGAGAAACACAGTGGTCTAGCAATGGCCTGGGGAATGACATCACCTCTCTCCTCTGAGTGGTGGAGCAAAGGGTCGCTTCTTGACCTTGTCCTCAGAGGTGGGAAGGCCCTCCGGCTTCTGGGAGGTTGCACCAGGTTGGAAACAGGAGTTGATGCAGACGTGTTTGCTTCACCAGTTGTGTTAGGAAGAACCCCACCTGATTTTTAAAAAAGAAAAATATAATAAAAGAAACGCGTTATTTTAACAGCTGCAGCCCTCAAAATGTTGGTCAGGAAACACCTGTGGGCCCAAACGTGCCAAGGCAAGAGTGATATAATTAATAACATTTACTTAGGCTGGTGGCCCAGGCAGTTTTTCCTTCCCAACGCTATGGCGAAGCCTTCATCGCCAAATCACCCTGCCACACTTAAAACAAGCAAACAAGGACAATGATTAAGGCCAATGGGCAGAATTAAGAGGCCGGGCGAGCCCGTCAGTTTAGTCTGTTTCCTAGGGGTGTTCAGGATCTTTCTCGCTAGGACATACTGCTACAGCCTCCAGGAACACCTGAGCTTTTCACAGCATCTGGCTCTTCAGGGAGGTGCCACCCACATGGGTGAGGGTGTTACCCAAGACTAGGAGATGCACATCTGCCTGGCCCAGAGCGTACCCAGGTTGGGACACTCTCAAAGGCCCAGCAAGGGAGCTAGGGGCTGCAAAATGCATCAGTAAATCACATTGGAATTGGATGGTCCCTGCTCAGGAAATGCAGCTACATCAACTGGAAAGCTCAGTTTCTGATCTGAAAATTCCTTGTTAAAAATAAATAAATAAATAAGAGTTGCAAACATGCTTATTAAGGGGAGAGGATACTGTTTTAAGACTCTTCTTAAGGTAGGTTGTAGCTCAGTGGCAGGGGCACAGTCTGCCCCGTCCCAGATGTAGGGTGGATAGAAAAATGTTCCAAACAGCACTACTGAAAAGCTACCTCCATCGGAAATGGCCCAAGTCAATCCATTATTCATTGCCATCTGCAATTTTGTACCAGTGGACAATTCTCTAGGCCATTTAAAACCTCCCCAAAGACAGAAAGCTGGGACAACGGTGTCCTTAAATTACAAGGATAAATGTAAATTGACTCTAGCATAGGCCACAGGACTGAAAAATCTTAATTCTCTATGCGTTAAAACCCTTGGTTGTAAATGACAGGGTGAATACACACTGCAATACATGAAACTCATGTTCTTTTAAAGGAGCCCAGCTCATTTTAACAGAACAAAAAATAGATTAAGAAACACAGGAATCACAAATTCACCTCCACTCCATTCCAGGGGTTCCTGAGGATAGTCTGATTATTCATAAAAAGATTATAAGCGCTTATCTTTATTTCAGTATGTTTTTTCTTCTTCCTGTTCACATTTTAGATCTTACTTCTAAGCCCTGAGAGCTGACAGTATTTTGACCCTGACAAGAGGATGTGGGCTGAACCATTTGCTCCAAGAATACTTTACCTCCAGCAAATCACTGGTCCGAACACTCAATAGATGTTCTAATATATTGAATTACGGCTTGGGGAAGTGAAGATGTGTGTTACCTTGAGTTATTTGTGTGCAAACTGGCTCCAGTGGGCTCGCAGCAGCTTCTGGTCCTTCTGGTGTTTGGAATGAAGACTCCTGCATCACAAAGGAAGGGAGAAAGAGGATTTGGCTCTTCATGATGTTCAAATCACTGCTCAGAGGACCCCAGTAAACTCCTTCAGATGATGTGAGTGCATAATCTGTGTGAGGTGTACCACCTGTTTCCTCTGGACATACCTGCTCCTGGTCGATCTGGCTCACCACAGCTTCATATGGAGGTGGCGGTTCCAGAGGACAGAACACTTCCACACCCTTGATTCGTGCTCCATAGATATGTGGCAGAGGGATGACATCAGGACCAACCATCCTAGAAAAAGCACCTGGGCATCAGGAGGCATGCTCTGCACACTGGCCCCTGCAACTAACTGGGCCCTCTGCCTTTGCCCCTAGGCTGGGGGAGAAACCACTCACAGTGGCTCAGTCCAGAAGAGGGATAACCACCCACGCTGTCGTAGGAAAATGCCCAGGGGTCCTCTTAGGCACATGGCAGTGTATAAAACGTGATGCCTTTTTTCCTTCTAAGTACACCAGTGAAAACACAAACAACAGTCCATAGAGACAGAAAGCATGGGTGATTGCCAGGCTCTGGGGGAAGGGGACGGAGGACTGTTTGTGTGTTACGGACTTCGAATGAGATAGAGGTGGTAGTTGCACAATGTGGTGAATGTGCCAAATACCGCTGAATCATACAGTTAACAGTCAAATCAACTAAGGATAAGAGAAATCTCAGTTCTCTCCTGTATTAGTACACAGCAGTTTCTTGCCTTGGTTTCCTTAATGTCTGACTCATGAGAGAAATTCACTGTTAATTATTTAAAAGGAATTAATTTGAAACAAAAGGTGAGCAATGCCACAGCTTGAGGACAAAACAGGAGCTGGCAGAAAGGATCCCAGAGTGACTCCCACATCTTCCTCGGGTAGGCCTTCTACACTCCCCGACGAATGATGCAATGTGCCTGGTGTGCAGGATTGGATAAAATTTAAAAACAGCATCATATTAAGGACAGTGAAAGAGGTGGATTAAGGTTGGCATTCTCTTTTTCTCTGAACTTGATATAGCAAACCCAGCTGGTCTGACAAAAAGATCTGCGTTTATTTGGAATTCGGACACCCCACTCCTGACAACAAAGCTAGAGCTCACTGACAATTTCAGCAGAGAAATTTTTGAAGCCTCACGATTACCAAGACACAGAGAGGCTGACTTGAGACAAAGTTACTCTATGTGATGCTAACATGATTGAAAGGCCACCTGCTGTTTTCCGGGTTAAAGCTAATGTCTCCTGGAGCTCTGCTTCCTCCCGCAACCAATCCTGCTGGCTTTGACTGTTTCCACTCTGTTCTTCATCACCCTTCTCTTGCTCCAACACTTCCATTCTTTAAGTCGGGATATGTGGAGTTCCTTAGAAGGTACGATCCGCTACACTTAGCAACGCAAATGCATGATGCCATCACGTTAGCACAGAATTACTATGAATCACTCAACCATAGCTCTCCTTTCCCAACTGCCTTTCTCCCAAAGTTAGGTGCTTTCCCCTTTTAAGTATGTCTTAAGGAATAGTTTTTTGTTGTTTGTAGAGGGCACAAGGACCCTGTGCTCACAGATAAGCACTAGGAAACCTAGAAATGTTAAACATTCAGGCTTGTCTCTTCAAAGGAAGAGATGTGTGACCTGTTTTCTGCCCTGAGGGCAGAGAAT
Source organism: Peromyscus nudipes (assembly GCA_902168325.1). Taxonomy (NCBI): domain Eukaryota; kingdom Metazoa; phylum Chordata; class Mammalia; order Rodentia; family Cricetidae; genus Peromyscus; species Peromyscus nudipes. The sequence goes on from CABHPH010157180.1 coordinate 23,917, forward strand.
GGAAGTGGTTAAGAGCCTTGGTGACCTCTGTGCTATTTGTATTACCAAGGCCACATCTGGCTCCCCTAGACTCTTACAAACAAGACTAGAGATGGTTAATAGCCCTTTTATTGCTGTGAAGAGACACCATGACCATGGCAACTCTTATAAAGAAAACATTTAATTGGGGCTGGCTTACAGTTTCAGAGGTTCAGTCCATTATTGTCATGGCAGGAAGCATGGTGACATGCAGGCAGACGTGGTGCTGAGGAAGGAGCTAAAAGTTCTACATCTTGATCCACAGGCAGCAGAAGGAAACTGTGTGCTGGGAGTAGCTTAAGCATATGAGACCTCAAAGCCCACCTCACAGTGACACACTTCCTCCAACAAGGCCACACCTCCTAATAGTGCCTCTCCCTATGGGCCAAGCACTCAAACACTTGAGTCTATGGGGGCCATTCCTATTCAAACCACCACAATAGCCTAGGTGCCCTCTACACTATCTGTATGACAGAGACCGCGCCAGATCATTTGGTCTATCTATAGAACCCATCTTTATGGGCTGAATAGATGCATCAGTGGCAAGGAACACTGGGTGCTCTTCCAGAGGTCCTGAGTTCAATTCTCAGCGATCACATGGTATCTCACAACCATCTATAATGAGATCCAATGCCCTCTTCTAGCGTGCAGGTGTACACACAGAGCACTTATACACATAAAATACATAAATAAATCTTTTAAAAAGAATTCATGGAATTTATGGAAGAAGTGACATGTACTTTGAAAAGTTTCAATGTAATTATATCTTAAACTTTATTGTGCACACCAGGAAACTTTTTTCTAAATCGTACTGTACTAAAGTATGTTTGTTGTCAGATTCTAGAAATTTGAGCCAACACTGGCTATTGAACCAGATTTCCTTCTTGCCCCCTGTGGATCAACACTCTGCTTGCCACAGTGTTTACACACATACACACACACACACATACACATACACACACAGACATACACACACACACACACACACACACACAGACAGACACACCACACACACAGACACAGACACACACACACACACACACACACATACACACACAGTGGTTTGTTGTGTTTCCTGTGGTTGAGGGATCCTTGACAACAAAATAAAAAGCAAAACCAAAACTCACAAGATTCCCTGCCAATATTTACAGCAAATAATCAAAAGAAGAAAAGACACCAATAGAAAACAGGGAACTGAAATTTTAAAGTAATTAAAAAGTAGCCGGGCTGGGCGTTGGTGGCGCACGCCTTCAATCCCAGCACTCGGGAGGCAGAGGCAGGCGGATCTCTGTGAGTTCGAGGCCAGCCTGGGCTACCAAGTGAGCTCCAGGAAAGGCGCAAAGCTACACAGAGAAACCCTGTCTCGAAAAACCAAAAAAAAAAAAAAAAAGTAATTAAAAAGTATAAAAAGGAAAAAAAAGTAAAAACAAAACAGAGAACCCTGTACTCAGGCTGTACTAGAGAATAGAAATAAACCATCCACCCATAACCATGTCTGCTCTTGGAATATGAAAAAAAGAAAGGAGGGAACCTTATAGAAACTGGTGAAACGAAAAATTGAAGGCCAGATGCATCTGAGAGACTGATTTTGAGGGGGAGAGGCAGTTACTGGATTTAAAATTCATTCTATTCCTTATGCCCATTCCCTGGAATTGAAGGGTCGAGGTTTTCTATTGACACCTGACTCGGGGTGTTCCCAGTGTGGGTGTATAAGGTACCAAGCATCAAGTCCACAAAGGAATCCCATGAAAGATTTCCTGGGCTGGCTGGAGAGTTTCTAACAAAGCTCTCCTGAGTGGGCATCCTCCTTACACAAGGACTCGGGCATGGATTTCATCCCAACTCTCCTACCCAGCTCATACTGTTTAAGACTCCAACTGCTGAGTGACTCCAAGAAACTAGACCCTTCCTAGATTTAGTAGAGGAATCCTGACCAATGAACAACATAGCTGTTTGAATCGGGGAGGCCTACTTTCTCCTTAGAGGGCCAGTCTTCAGTCTTTAAACAGCACAACTCCATACATCATCACTCTAGCACTTATAAACCCCTGCCTTTGCCCCTCAGCAAAGGCAGAAGATGGCTGCATCCCTTGCCTAGGGCATTACCACCCCCAGCACTGCTTGTCTGTCTGTTATGATAGTGTTTGGCATTCTCAACCCATTGACAACCACTGTATCCATAGAGGTAAAGACATTCCCAACCCATTGACAACCATTGCATCCATAGAGGTAAAGACATTCCCAACCCACTGACTACCATTGTATCCACAAAGGTAAGGACATTGCCAACCCATTGACTGCCATTTCATCCATGGAGGTAAAGACATTCCCAATCCATTGATGACCATTGCATCTACAGAGATAAAGAAGGAGATTTCCAAGAATCAAGAGGTCAGGCGAGCAGGCTTTCATTTCAGATGCTAAACTACCACAGAATCTCTTCCAGAAGGAAACTCAGAAGTTGGGGAGTACATTTTATACAATGTGATCACAAAACGAAATATTCCTAGGGTGGTTATGATGACCATTGATGCTGCATTTTGATGGATGACACCTCAGAGTCAGCACCGCAGGAAAGTCTCTCTCCAGGTAAGCCACTTCTTACCTTACATCACATGGGAAAATAAGAGTTCATGGGACCATGGTGGTTGGACTAGAAATGGCCTCCATAGGCTCAAATGTTCAAATGCTTTGTCATCAGGGAGTAGCACTAGTTGGGAGGGATTATGAGATGTGGCCTTGTTGGAGTAGGTATAGTCTTGTTGAAGGAAGTGTGTCATTAAGGGTGCACTTTGAGATTTCAAGGGCTCAAGCCAGGTCTAGTGGCTTTCTCTCTTCCTGCTGCCTGCAGATCCAGATGTAGAACTCTCAGATACCTCCCCAGCACCATGTCTGTCTGCCTGCTGCCATGCTTCCCACCATGATGACAATGGACTAGACCTCTGAAACTGTAAGCCAGCCCCAATTAAATGTTTTCCTTTATAAGAGTTGCCATGGTCATGGTGTCTCTTCACAGCAATAAAACACTAACTAAGGTTGAGACAAACAAGACTATTATTTCCTGGAAAATTATTTTCTCTGGGATCCTTTAGGACTCAGCCCTAGCAATTGAGAAGAATCAGCTTGAGAGGTTCTCAAACTAGAGATGGACCACAGAGAACACGTGTTTTATTGCTATCCATCTTCAACATCTGCAATTCTCCTCTTATTTTCTGAAATAATCAGAATCATCCCAGTCTGGCCCCTGATGCTCTGCAGTCCCAGCAGGCCACTCCCCAAACAAAGAAAAGCCTTGCTGGTCCAGACCCAGCATAGGCCATCTGTCCACCCAGCTGATAGCCCCTCCCCTAGCTTTGTGACCATCTCTGTCTCTGCCTGGGCAGGTGTTCCAGAAGGGGTAAGGTCAGATTCAAAGAACATTAACAGTGCCTAGTTGGAACCTATTTCAAACACATGCACAGCTGTCCTGAACATCAGAAAATATTTTTCCAACAGCCCCAAGCCTGTACCACATCTGTCTGATGACACTACATGCACTACAGATATATGAAAATATATAGGTCTGGTCCCGAAATATCAAGCTAAAGATGTTAATTTTCCTGTAGATCTTAGAGATGTTTTTCTTTGGGGTTTAACCTTTAAACTCAGCATAAAGCCATTTTTCTAGGGATGCCAGAGCTGACTGGGTAACCCAGTTGGCTATTCTGGGCTTGGGAGACCTCTGGGCACTGAGTACTGTGATCCTAACACTCACGTTAGTGATCTAGACTGAGCTCCTGTCCTGGAGCAGAGGAAGCAGGTCTAACTCATTTTGAATTTCTGCAATCCAGCACAGTACTAAGCAAGCAGTAGAGGACTGATAGTGTTTGATGAATGAATAAATGAGATTATTCTTTAAATACTCGATTCTAGACACCAACAGCCAGACAAGTGCACATTTCATTCTACAAATAGATTTCAGAACACAGTCAAAATTTGAACTGGAATTTGAAAAAGAAAAAAAAAAGCATGGTGTCCATTTTTTTTCTAAGACAGAGAGATGCAATTAAGGATTAATTTTTTCTTAGTGGCTGCAAAGAATTTCATGACTGTTGGGACCCACTGATGGTGGTATAATGAAACATCGATTCTGCCTAACTGAGCATGTTTCCAGGGCAACAGAAATTCTCAATCATGTCAAATTACAGCTGTTATCTCCCTGGGTGTCAGCTTTTCCTAGGAAGCTAACTGAAATTGAAAAAGTGTATCTCTAGGTCAAGGTTGGACTTATCTTTGGAGTCACCTGCTTTATCAGAGAGAAAGGAGACAACAGGGAAAAGAGCAACTCGCTTAGGACAAAATAAAACCCATCTGGATTTTAGAGAAAAAAGTGGACGCTCAGGCTGAGCGTGCTGGAGACCTTACAAGTCTGAACTCAGAACATACCACCACAGAGACCCCAGCCTGGCTTCAGAATGATACCTGCGGTTCATCCTCGGTGTGCAGGAGTAAAATGTGGCAAAGTAGGAAGGGGGAGGCACCGGTGGCACGAAGTCATCTGGGTCTGGAATCCGTCCGTGCTCTTCCACTTCTTCCACAGACATCTGGGATTCATCCTGATTAAACAGCAGAACAGAGGGAACGCAATGGATCACACAGTAGGGATGGACAGCCAGCAAAGACACCATACAGCGCTTCCACACACAGTAGGGATGGACAGCTAGACCAAGACACCACACA
>CABHPH010157180.1:29969-50001 GCA_902168325.1 Peromyscus nudipes
TTAGAAGGTTCCAGATGGCTCAGTTACCAAATATGCAGAAGCCAAAGCAAGCAGGTCATTTTTCAAGTCCTGTACTACACAGAGCTGGCAGCTCTGAAGAGTTCTCTCTTGAGTTTCCTCCTCTTCCTCCTCCTCCTTCTCCTTCTTGTCAAAACCAAAGATCTAAAGAGAGTTAGCAGTGTTGGCTAACCAACAGCTAAGGGGTCACCAGCTGATGTCGCCACCCACCACAGCCAGGCTACAGTTGTACGGCTCCATCATAAAGGCTGGCTTTGCATTTCTCTTTGACCGGAATCTTTTGAGTATTTTCCAAAATTTCTTTCACTTACTATAATTGTTGCCTATTAAACAAGATACAAAGAACTCAAATGCCTCCTGTATTTTCTGGCTGATCTCAGTCTACCTGTCATAGAACAGCAGCATTCAACAAGTTCATGCAACTCACTACAGTGCCAAGTAAGTGTGCAACTGAGGCATTCCTGAAAGCCACACCTCAGATGTGTGTATAAACACACATGGATGTACAGTTAGACTCCTTCCAACTTCTCATTTACCAGTGTATATCCTCAAATGCAATGGCATCTCTCCATACTTATTTTTAAGATGCAATCGGTGGCCTTCTCTACACTCCTCTGACTGTGGGTCATTAGTGAGGGGCTATTCATACTTGCTCTTAGCAGTTTGACTTGTAGAAGGCTGTCACCGAAAGGGACTATCTCAAGGAGCCTTCTTGCCCACCCTTGTGCATTTCTCAGTGGAGCCTGTCAGCTGTTCATCATACCTTAAGCAGAAGGTGAACAGCACTGCAAGGCTGGACTGGAAAGAGTTTCAAGGCATTTTCTTTGTCTGTGCATTTGGCTGGTTGAAATTCTTCACAACAGAAGCAGATCTTGCCTTCACCTAAGTCCACCTTAAGGAAAGATGCAGAACATTGATTTTATTATGGGGGTGGGGGACATGACATCCGACACTCTAGCTAGACCATACACCATGTATCATACAGGATGTGATGTGTATGGTTCCATGTCAGGCAATGTCAGTATCAGTCAAGATTTATTTTATTTTCAGTTGAGTGTGTGTGTGTGTGTGTGTGTGTGTGTGTGTGTGTGTGTGTGTGTTTTTGCAATGCCAAGAAAGACCAAAAGAGGGCACTGGATCCTTGGAGCTTAAGTTACAGGAAGTTGTAAGCCACCAAACGTGGGTACCAGGAAATGAACTCATCTTTCCAGCCCCCAAGTTCATTTCTTGTACATGCTACAAGGCCCCAGCAGGCCAACATGGGGTTCTGTTTGTCATATTGCTTTGGGAACTCAGGTTGTGAAACATCTACCATCTCAGTGCTGTGGCATGAGTGACGTATCTAAGACACAGAACATAGTACGTGACACTTAAAGCAGGAATGTCAGATAAAATATAGGACACCCAATGTAAGTGTGAATTCAAACAAACAATTGTCTAAAATTAAACAAGGTCTCAACCACTGCTTGAGGCATGTAGATAGTAACAAAAAAAAAGTCATTAGCAGTTCATCTGAAATTCAAACTCAATTGAGTATCCTATAATTTTACTAATCAGAGTTAATGTTGCCTGTCACTTTAGCTCATAACTTCATGGCCAAAGTGAATCACATGATTAACTTGGATTTCAAGAAGGCAAGAGAATCCCAATCCACCTCAGGGGTAAGAAACACAGGGTGAATTCTGTAAACAGTAGTCCTGGACCATGTAGAAAGTCCTCCCCATGCTCATTCTCAATGCAGGCATAGATTCTTGAGTGAAGTGAAAATGGACGAGTAACCTTGTACATTCTTAATGAGATGCACTGCAAACTCGTGGCCACGTCCAAATTTTTCTTAAGCAAGCTGAGAAAATATAGAACACCTGGTTTGGGTAAATAAAACCCTGGATGGGAGGACAGAGGTGATCTTTCCTGCTTGCTCTGCAGTCTGAAAAGGTGAGGTTGGCTTTGCTCCCCTTTTTCTAAAAGGGAAGGTTGTAGCTCACTCACGAATTGTAAATTAAGGAGCTTTCGATTCACTAACCACAAACTCTTCAGAAATCTTCAACAACTACACATTCACAGTTTCAGCTCTTAAAGTGGGGGAGGCTATTTGTCTTACTGAATTAATGTTCTTAACCTCTAGTTGCAGTATTGAGTTTCAGAGTTTTGTGAAAATCAGAAAAAAAAAATTGGATCTTCATATTGAAATTGAGTAGGAAACTAAAGGGAAAAAAATTCCCATTATTGGATTATGTAACATTTGGTGGAATCCGATATTATAGCTTATTTTCTCTTTTGAGGTAAAATTTACATATTATATATAAATTACACTGCGGGGGGGTGCATGCGTTTAATCTCAGCACTTGGGAGGCAGAGGCAGGCGGATCTCTGTGTGTTCACGGCCAGCCTGGTCTACAGAGTGAGTTCTAGGATAGCCAGGGCTACAAAGACAAACCCTGTCTCAAAAAGCAAACGAACAACAACAAAATGACAAACAGAACAACAAAATGACATATATACCCGTAGTAAGTACATCATTCGAGGAGTTTCAGCAGTGTGCTTGCATAACCCAAGGCCTTCTCAACACCAGCCGTTACCATCATATTGAGAACATCCCTTCATGGCCCTCCTCTGTCAGTCTCTGCCCACTTCCTTTCCAGGGACAAACACCATTCTTTCTTTTTGCTCCTTTAAATTAGTATGGCCCCTTCTAGACCTCCATGGATTCTAACTTTTTTTATGCTTTGTCATAAAATCATGTTTCATGCGTTATTATATCAGGTTTTTATAGAAATTCTGTCTCTGATACAGAGAATGAGGAATTAGAGTTACCTTGACGGGTTCTACCATTATCTCTACAGTGCATTCCCATAACTTGGTCCTTTCACGGTCTGTCTACCGACACCCTAGCTTCAGCAACATTCCCATACCTAGACCCCACACAGAGTCACGGGGCTCTTTGTATCCGAATTTTCCCACCGTTGTCTCACAGTGTTGAGGATAAGTCCCACTGTTAATACTGACACGAATTTCTCACCCTCTAAATGAAAAGGACTATGGCCCCTCCAACAGGCTCTCTCTCTAAGCCAGGCTCCACAGGTAGGATGGCTCCTCCACTTCCCAGCATCCCTTTGTCCATCTCCTCCTACAGTCAGTGGGCTGCCTCACATTAAGTTGAACAGTACCAACCACAAGTCAACCCTCCTGCAGATGACAACGGACTTCTATTCTGCTTCCTCCTCATGGGAACCAAACTACTTTCCACATGACTCAGGGTGGTTTCCATTTCTGGTCCTTGGTGCAAGCCTCCAGAGGCCCATATTTCAGAGTTCCCTCTGGTAGTACCTGGTGTCGTTTTCCAAAGGATCCCTTCCTCACCAGCCCATTCCTTCTGTAAGATATTTAGTGAAGGAAGATGAAGGCCGGGGAGAGAGGTTTAACAAGGCTCAGTATCCCACCAGACAGCCAAGTACACGGGGGCTTCTGCTGTCTACAGTCTTTAGGGTGAGCCCAATAGACGGCAAGATTGTCCAGATGAGTGCAAGCTAATCCCTTTAAACAGGGCTACCTGAAAGTTTAATTACTGCATGGTCGTGAATGACAAGTACTGTTCCTGCTTGCCACAAGGAAGTCCTGAGGCCTTGTGCAATTGACAGTCAGCAACAGTGTGTTTCGTGTTCCTGCCTCTTCCCCGTCCTTGCCAACCGAACACCTACACCTTCATTTTTAATCCTCCCTCTGCTCAGTGTGGCTAAAGATTTGTTCCTATTTCTCTTCAAATGCTTTGAGTCATCTCAAAAATACCTTTAAAACTTTCACCAATTCTAAATGCTAAATTTCCACCCTTCGACCTCAAAGTCATTACCGCATGGTCATGGTGTTTTATCACAGCAATAGAAACCCTAAAAAGTACCAGTCCCTTTCAGACTAATAAATCTCATACCTGAAGGAACTATGTGACAGTTTCCTTTCCAGACTGACCACTGCTGTGCCTCTCTTATGATATCGAACGTAGACTTTCTATTTCACCTGAAGACATTCACGTCATAACCGACTGGTCAGCTATTGCTCATCACTATCATTTAAACAGAAATCTTTAATGATTGTTTTAAAATTTGTGAAGAAAGTGAGAAAGAACAACAGGGGAGCTTTCCTGATTGGGAAGGTTATGGGGTTCACTACAAGGGCTTAGCCTCAGTTTTTCTCGTAGTAAGTCAGCCTTATTGGCTTGTATCCTCTTCGTTTCTATAAGGTAGATTTCAATGGGACAAAATTCCAAGTAAATAAGATTTACTATAACCTATTAATAGTCCACCCCTGTTGCTTTGTACTAAATGAGACATTAATTACTTCTACCCCTTTTTCAAGGTTTAGATACCCAGAAATCCCACTTTGGAGTAACATGCCCAAAAGAACTGATTGCAGAGCTTGGAAGAGACATTAGTGCACTCCTGGGCACATCAGCTTTATACACAATGGACAAAAGGCAGCAACAACCCAGAGATCCATCCACAGATGACAGACAAAGTGCATCATGGGTATGGACAATGGAGAATTATTCAACCTTTAAGAGGAAGAGAATTCTGACACAGACTATACTATGCCTATACCTTGAGGACACTACCCACAGAAAGACAAAAACTGTGTCATTCTATTTATATGAACTTCTTTGGAGTATCTGAATTGATAAAATAGAGAATGGAATATTGGCAGCTGGGGAGGGGATGCTGGAGAGCCAGGAAGAGCTCTGGAGACTATTTTCACAGCAGTGTGAATGTATGTGACACTACTGAATAGTACATATACAATGGTTAAAATGGGTTGTTCATGAGCACTTCACCGCAATTTATAAAAACTACCTATTTGGGTTGTTTTTTATTTGTTTGTTTGTTTCTTTGTTTGTTTTGTTAGAGACAAGGTCTCTCTACACAGCCCTGGGTATGCTGGAACTCACAGAGATCTGCCTGCCTCTGCCTCCTGAGTGTGCTGGGATTGAAGGTGTGTGCCTCAATGCTGACTCAATAAAAGCTGTTTTAAGCCAGAAATTCTGTAAATTCATAGCCTCTTGTCCACAAGGATGAGATCCACAAAGCTCTGAAAACCACAAGTTTTGATTACAGCCTCCTGTCCCAGACCCCACTGACATGCTACATTATAGATGGCCGAGGCCTCATATTTCTCTTCCAAAATCTCCAAAATCCTGATACACACCTGGCCTCCAAAGCTTTCAGATAAAGGATCTTTGACCTGGATTCTAGTAATATCCATCTTTGCTCTTTAGATGCACAGGCACATCGATTGTGGAGACCTGATCCATCTATCCCCTACCTAGCAGCTGCCAGGGTTATACTGGCCACTTGTTACTCTGGCCAAATGACCGACAGCTGAGGAAGGTACTTAGCGGCAGGCTTCTCCTAGCTTGCTTTTCCCAGTCTGTGCATGTTGCACACCAGTGAGGCAGACAGTCCAGGCTCTGCCACAAGTGTGGTGATGCTGCAGGGTGCTTACCAGGTCACATCTGGGCACACTAGACACAAACTGTGCTCCTTGACAGCCTAGGATGAATCCTGCGAGATTTAAGAGGATGCAAACCACAGAGAGCAGCACGAAAAGGTTTACCTGCAATGAGACAGAAGGGGTGCTTAAAAAAGAGCACGGCTAAACATGCAGATGGTTTTGTGCACAGATACATATTAAGTACATACATTTATGCCAGACGTTATCTTTCAGAAGGAAGCTTTAAAGAAAAAGTCAAAAGTCAAAACTTTAAGCAACAAAGTAAAGTCATATTTTAATTTTTTTCATATTTTTAAGTGTTGTGCACTCTCCAGCACAATCTTCACAATAATCTCAGGTCCTTATTTTCTTCCTCTTTGCAAATATTTCTTCCTCCTTGATCTTTTATCTGTATCTTTCACTAGGCTCCAGCTATTTCCTCCTTGGGCCATTCAGGCTTTGCCTGAGTTTTGCCAAATCAGTAACTGTAGGAGGCAGATGGAGAGCCCCGGGGTCTAAGTTGACCACAGGAAGAACAAGAAGCTGAGTCATTAACACCCAGAAATCACAGTGTACAGATTAAAGCAAGCAGAGAGGCTCTTGCTTCAGTCCAAAACAGTTTAGGTTCTAAAGAATGTGCAAAAATCTTCCATGGACTTTTTTCCAAAGTTAAAAATAGTATCAAACAATTAAGGACTGACCAGAGTCAACCAAAAAGTCAGTATTTGCTTGGTACCAATTAGAGATTAAACGTGTCTTTCAACTTGAGAACTGATTACTAGAAAAAAAATGAGACCTTATCAAAAACAAAAGCAAATATAAAACCTCAGAGTCGACGGGTGGTGGTGGCGCACGCCTTTAATCCCAGCACTCGGGAGGCAGAGCCAGGCGGATCTCTGTGAGTTCAAGGCCAGCCTGGGCTACCAAGCGAGTTCCAGGAAAGGCGCAAAGCTACACAGAGAAACCCTGTCTCGAAAAACCAAAAAAAACCTCAGAGTCAGTAATTATCAGTATTAAAGCCAGTCATCAATTTAGATAGCTGATAACATCAGAGATGTCTGGCAAACGGGTTTACACATAAACTTCAATATACCAAAAACATCTTCCTTAACTACTGTCCTTATTTCAAGTCAGAGCGGCAAGATCCTCAGACCTATTCTGTAAGTTAACAGTTAATATGATGCCACTTTCCCTGGGTTTCCTTCTTCCTCTGCAATGGAACTTGGCTTCTTTCCTTATGCTGTTACTCTGCACAAATGCCATTGCCAAATTTTTGTGAAATCCTGTGGGACCTGCTGTTGTGACTGTCACAAGCTGGCGTCCCCACTGATGTGAGCAGCATACGACACCTGCCCTTTGCACTGTATCGTTCATGCCAAGGCTCACGGGGAAGGAAGGATGCGGAACTGGCCACGGGTGGAGTGCATCTTCCCACATAGCCAGTTGCTGTCTGAAGAGCTGTAATGTGTCTGCAGTCTTCAGACCCAGAGACACAACTAGTGTGACGACAGGAAGACTTCAATTTGGCTCTGGAAGATTTCTTTTATTTCAAGATAAGCTGCCTTCAGAAGAAAATGTGGTTATGGCCTGTATCCCCGCCAGCATAGTCACTAATCTTTATCACTCAAAATTAACACCGTTGCATAGGAAATGCATGAAAGATCCAACACTCCCAACACTGGAGCCCAAAACTCAGCAGAGTCTTAGGCTCATCAAAAAAACACAATAAAATCAACAAGTATATCCAGACTAGGAGAAAATACTCTCATGAACATAAAATATTTTACTTAAACATCTCTCTATGTATATGTTTGTGTGTGTACACAGGTGCATGTATATATACATACGTGTGTACACATGTAGATGAAAGCCAGAGGACAACCTTGGGTATTTTTCTTCAGGCACCACAGATGTTATTTTTTGAGACAGGGTCTCTGGCTGGAGCTCACTGATTTGGCTAGCTTGACTGGCCAGTGAGCCTCAGGGATCTGCCTGTCTCTACCTCTCCAAAGCTGGAAGTACAACATCATGCCTAGTTTTTTTACATAGGTTCTGGGGCTTGAACTTAGGTCTCACGCTTACAGTGTGAGCCCTTTACTAGCTGAGTTATCTGTCCAGCGCTACTGTAAATATTTTCATGATACATCTACATGTGGAGCATAGAAATAACTGCCCACCTCAGTAATGAAGCAACAACCCAATTAAAGAGTGTAGACAAAAGACATAGGCAAACATTTTACACACACACACACACACACACACACACACACACACACACAAACACACGGGGCGGGGTGGGATTAGAATTCAGAACAGCTAAGAAGTACATGAAAAGGTATTCAACATCATTAGTTATCACGAACGGAAGTTAAGCCCATAATGAGACACCACTCCACGCCATCATAAACGGTTAAATTTTCAAAACCAACAATGTCAAGTGTTGCTGAGGATGAGGAGCATTTAGACATTGTTATGTGAACAGAAAATAGCGCCATCACTATAGAATACAGTCAGTTTCTCAAAAACTAAATAGAAATCTCCCATGTAGAAGTATCACAAATAATTCATGAAGATACTTCACCCTCCAGTCTCTACTCCATGAACTTGCACGGGATGACTTCCTCCCAAAAAAATAGAGCATCCAAGAGGAAGACAAGTAACTCCCCATCAGAGAAACCAACAAACACTCCATCTACCAAGTGACATTGTTTCAGCAGCATGGGACCTCAGCAAGATGGACTAGAAATAGTACTTTGCAACTGTGATCCTCCTTCTTCTCCTCCTCTTCTTCTTTCTCCTCCTCTTCGTCTTCCTTCCCCTCCCCCTCCAAACCCATAATAGCCTCCAACAAATCCTGAGTACTACATCAGTCAATCTCAGTCTTGCAAAAATACCCAATAAGCATCCCTCCAATCTGTCAATGTCATCCCAGGGAACAAGGGAACCCCGAGAAGCTGCCTGAGCCAAGAGGAGCCTCAGCGGACCTAACAGTTATGTAATGAGGTCTCTTGGATGGGATCCCAGACAGAGGCAGACAGATGATTCACCTGGGAATCTGAAGAGTGGGGTCTTTAACTGACCATACAGTATCACTACTAATTCTAGCTTGTGACAAATATATCATTCTACAGTAAGATGCTAATAACAGGGACAAGTCAGTTTGGAGTCCTCGGAGGACCTCTTCCAGAGGCAGCATTGGGTTCCAGGGAACTACTGGATTATGAGGGACACACAGGTCTCCCAGGTACCTTCAATGTGGACTCCTCTGGCTTTACCCTGTGATGGTGTGACCTCCAAGACCTGCATTTCCACCCTGACTTTCACTGATGTTGCACCAACAACAAACTCTAGGAAAACATCAGCTGTCAATGACACATGTTAGTGTCACAGAAGCCACCCAGCAACACCCAGGAAGGGGAACTTTTTCTTATGTTTCTTATATTTTAATCATTCTCTCCTTAAAAAATATCACGGCAGGTGATGTGAGTTTCTCTTTACAGAATTCTGAAATGTGGTGCCAGGATCCAGTGCAAATTTCAAGACTCACTTTCCCTGTCTGTTAAATGGCACTGTGTCCTTACCAATCTCAAGAAATTAATGTGTTATACAAATTTTCCTATCTTAAAGCCCTTTGAAAAATCTGTACACATACTTTTATTACTAAGAAAAAAGGAAAGGAAAGCTAGGCACAGTGGCACACGCCTTTAATCCCAGGACTTGGTGTGGTGATATTGTGTCCCCTAATATATTGTGCACCCTAATAAACTTATCTAGGGTCAGAGAACAGAACAGCCACTAGATAGACATAGAGGCCAGAAAATGGTGGCACACACACCTTTAATCCTAGCATTCTGGAGGCAGAGATCCATCTGGATATCTGTGAGTTCAAAGCCACACTGGAAACAGCCAGGCATGGTGGCATACACATTTAATCCCAGGAAGTGATGGCAGGAAGCAGAAAGGTATATAAGGCGTGAGGACCAGGAACTAGAGCCTGGTTAAGCTTTTAGCTTTTAGCAGCAGTTCAGCTGAGATCCATTCGGATGAGGACTCAGAGTCTGAGGAAACAAGATCAGCTGAGGAGTTGGCGAGGTGAGGTTGGATATGACTTGTTCTGTTTCTCTGATCTTTCAGCATTCACCCCAATACCAGGCTATAGGTTTGTTTTTATTAATAAGACCTTTTAAGATTCGTGCTACAACTTGGAAGACAGAGCCAGTTGGATCTCTATGAGTTCAAGGCCAGCCTACTCTATATAGTGAGGCTACATAGAGAGACCCTGTCATGAAAAAAAATGAATAAAAAGAATAAAGGACATTCCTGATTTGGAGGAGGCAGCTTGTTATAACAAAGTAAGTTTTACAAGAATGTCCCTGGGCCTGGCACCAGCTTTTCACTCTTTAGTCTGAGCTCCCCTCCCCACCCTCCCTGCCCTGTCCATCTGTGGGAACGTGCTCTGAGGACCGCATTAGGGGACTTCTTTTCCTTTGGCCTCTAGTTCAATTCAGTCATGGAGAAGTCGTGACAGAGACTACAAGGAGAAAAGCGAGGGAAGCTGTGGAACTAGTCATCTGGCTCCTTCTTTACATCGACCAACGGTGCCCTCAGGGAGAGCCATGGGCCCTCTCTGAGGTCCTGCCCAGGATGTTGTCTTTCAGGTGCTGACCACAGCTCACCCCCCCCCCACCAGGTTGAGAGAACAGTAACAATATGTTCCCCCACAGCATGCCTGAGTGCTTGGAACAGTCCCTTTCTTGACCTTATTCTCTACAAAGTCTGCCTGTATTTAACCCAGGCTTTCTACTCTTTGAGCTCAGACCCTTGCCCTCGAGTGAGTCTTCATCTGTCCAGTGTCACAAACTGGGCCTGTGAATTCACAGATGCAGATTCCACTCTAAAGAATCAGGAAGTCAGGGTGGAAAGAGAAATGTCTGTCCACAACTTTCATCTTAGATGGTGAACTGTAGGGAGAGCCAAAATATCACATGAGCTCTTTAAGAATAAGAAATGCAACCCAAAATCCAGAGAGAGAGGGAGAGTCCTCCTAGGGGGAGCCTTTCATGTATGCTTACTAATGTGAGCTGTATTTTATGAATATTTATATTAAATGCTTTTACCCAAGAGGTATTATTGTTTTGATTTGGCCTTATAAATTCACCTCAACTCAGATCTCTTGCAATTGAGATGCCATTTTAATCCAGGTCTTAATTAAGTGGCCCCCCAAAAGGATACTGGCGGAGCCTGAGGAGACCCAGACGCATGGCCCTGGGTTTGCCTATTCCTTCTAGTTGAATGTTTTCCATAATCCCAACATACAGCATCATTAAGTACTCATGCCCACCATAGCCTGGTATTGTTGAGTGTCTCTAAATTTAATTCCAGAAATAGACGGACCTTTCCCTCCTGCCTAAGGAATTTTATACTGATCTTACTTCCCTACTACTCCAAGTTCAAGAAGGACTTAAACTTCCTGTGTGTATCTAAATGATAACTAGCTCCAGGAACTACAGGAAGGCATCAGCTTAAAATGATTATGTTTTTAAAAGTGAATTTAGACATTTTATTTTCATTCTATGTGTTTGAGTGTTTGCCTGCATGTGTGTATGTGCACTGTGTGTGTGTGCAGTGTCCACAGAGGCCAGAAGAGGGCATCAGATCTCCTGGAACTGAAGTTACAGCTGCCATGTTAGTAATGGGAAACCAACCCTGGTCCCCTGCAAAAGCAGCAAGTGCTCTTAACTGCTAAGCTTTCTCTCTCTATGCCTCCCCCGAAACTAACTTTAATGTGGTGAGGTGAGGGTATTTTAGCATATGAGTTACTGAAAAAAACTAAAACAGCATTAAAGTGAAATCTTTAAATGCAGAAATTTAAAAGACAGAAAACAGGAAAATCACAAAGCTTTGGAAGGTAGAATTTACTCAGGGGTCCTAAGGAACTGGATTGTAACACCACCAACAGGGAAAGGATAAACATAACAAGATTTACTCATCAGAATGCCCAAATACTCAGAAATGGGCAGCTATCAGATCCCTCTGGAAATGAAAGAAAGTTTATAATTAAAATGAATTGAGTCTATCGAGGAAGCCATTACAAACTAAAACAAGCATGGTGGAACATTAATCGGCCTTTAAACACAGCTATGACTCAGTAATTCCACAAAAAGTCTCCAATAGAGTCAAGCCCAGCAATGACCAGGAACAAGCCACTGATACATGTGACAATGTGGATGATCTCAGAAACAGCCAAGTAAGTGAAAACATACATGCTTCCTTATATGTAAAGTTCTAGAAAATGAAAAACTAAGGAAGAAAGGGAGAGAGGTAGGAAGTGAGGGGAAAAAGAAAAGTAGGCAGATGATATTGTATACACCCCAGTAACCAATCAGCTAGCATTGATCAGGCAGTCAAGTATCTCCCATGATATCTGAAAAGTTCTATCACCAGAAAAGAAACTCTAAGAAGTCCATTTGTACCTGTGAGCCTAAAACCAAGCCTGACATAAAGCATGTGCTCAGTGAAAATGATCACCTAGTTGACTGATTATTTCCCAAATGTTCCTATCGGTTACTGCTTTTCTTAACAGGTAAGCTAGTAAAAAGGGAAATACATATGACTGAGACAAAAAGTATCTGAGAGGAGAACTGTTTCAGTGTTCAGAAAAACCACAAAGCACCAAGAACAAGTCTGAGTGTGTGGCTTCCTTATGTAGATGCAGGTCCATTCCAAAGACACGCATCTGATGAATCAGAGGGCGGAAGAACTTCAAGGATCCAGTGTGGGATCATCGATTCAAGGACTTCTCTTGTGACTATTTTATGCACGTTTTTAAACCTAAAAGACAAGCTATTCAAGTTGTCAAAATGTCATCAGTGACAGCCATATTACAGGAGACAGTAGACAATGAGTGTTTACTGGTAACAGTGTGAGTCACCACTGCGGGAGAACTTTGTCTCCAGACTGCAACCTGAGCAAGGTCAAGCCTAGAGATTTAACAGCCAGCTACAGAGAAGGGGACAGAGGAACACGGCAAACCCACCATGAGGTGCAGCACAACTCAGACAAAAAATACAGTTTCTTCATCAGATAAAAACAAGAGAAAGAGAGGGTTATAGACCGCAGCAAATGTGCAGCAACTCCAGCCAGATGCAACACAAGGATTCTGTTTGGCTCCAGTTAAAATGAAGTAATTAAGAAAATGATACACGAGGCAGAGACTATATGTTTGGCAAACTTGATAAGGTATCTGTCTGTTGTAAATATATCCTAAAGTGTTTAAAGATGAAACGGAACTGCTGGGCTTTACTTCAAAGCCATGCAGAGGCCAAGGAGAAGGGAAGTCTTTAGGAGTCTCCATGACATCATTTTGGACAAGTGTTGGTTAATGTAGCTAGACTATACATGGGGGCTTCTCCACTTGAAGTATCTTTGAAAGTTTCCATAACAAAAGAAGAGAATGAGGGACAAGAGAAAGTTGGCTCAGCAGGTAAAAGAGAGGGGCAAGCGTAACCTGAGACCTGAGTTGGATTCCTAACCATGTAAAAAGCCAGATGTGGTGGTACATAAGTACAACTACATATGTAATCTCCGTGTTCCAATGAGATGGGACACAGAGGCAGGAAAATCACCTAGAAAGCTCATGGGCAGCTAACCTGGAATAAAGCAGTAGAAACAAGAGAGATCCTCCTTCAACAAGGTGGCTCAGACCAGTTGCCAAGGCATGCACATAACTACTCCTTATGAGCCAACCTGGAGTCTGCCTGAGGACCTAGCAACAGTCACTGTCAGAGTTCCTGATCATGCCCAGCCAATGAGGGATGACCACACAGACTGGGTGCTGGGATGAGGTTATATAAGGCCTTCCCTGTTACTGAATAAATGAGTTCGTTATTTGTCTTCAATGGACTCCCAGTGTCTGTGCCGTTGATGCCACGCCTTCTCACCCCCTCCCCCAGGGGGGCCCTTAGGCTCCATCAACAAGGATCAACTCCAGAAGGCAGTTCTCTGACCTCCACATGTGCACCATGGAGTGTGCAAAAAACTCATGGAGTGCACATGCACACAGACATGCAAACTTTTTCAAAAGGAGTTACTTTTTAGAATAAATGTATACGGTCTCTCTTTTTAATTATTTTAGAAGTAGGTACTTTATTATCTTATATGTATGAGTATGTTGCCTGCATGTGAGTATGTAGCATGTGCTTGCCTGCTGCCCTCTGAGGTCAGAATAGGAGATGCCCTGGAACTAGAGGTACAGACACCATGTGGTTCTGGGACTAGAACCTAGATCCTCTGCAAGAGCAACAAGTATTTCAGCTCTCCAGCCCCCAAGTGATATCATCTTGGCACAGCCATATCTGAATGGAATGGCAGAAGTCATAAAGCCAGCACAGATACTTGACAAAGATCCAGCAAAGCTGAGCCCCATGATGGCTGCCATGCCACCTTTGGTTTTCATCTCCACCTGTTACATACTTTGGGGCACTTTTAATATTTGTACAATTTGGGGATATTGGGTTGATGGAAAATTTCTTATGAATCATTTATGCCTTCTCCCAGGAATGCTGCTTCTAAGCTTCCCTAGGACAGTCCTGGACATACTATTCCCCCCACCTTTGGGGAGATATTCTTATCTACTTGAAGATCTTCTTTACACCTTGGAGGTTGTGGCAAATAAAGAGGTCTCTTCATGAGGCTGTGAGGCATCCTTGAAACATCTGTCCCTTAACTTACACAGGAACAAGATATTCAAAACAATGTAAACTCAAAAAGGTCAACAAGATTCAGTGGGCTAGAGGAGTTGGCCACAGTTCAGATTACAAGCCTCTTCCCACTGTACACTCAGACAATTATGTGGCATAAAACTCTGCCCTACACAGAGACATAATGATGAGCAAAGCATGGAGTGGAAAGATGATAAAAGTATGAGGTGTCAGGATCTCCCTCTCTTAGAAGTTAGCTCATGTAGAGTCACTATAATGTCATATGACCAAGGAACAATAGAATGCCAGGATTAGACATGTAGACAAATTCTATAAAGATGTATATGTAAACACTGTATTATGCCAGAATTTGAATAATAACTGCAGCAGCTTTATTCTGAGGATTTTTCCTGGGCACTCTGACCACTAAGAGTTAATAATACACTGCTTGAGACATGGCAAAATGCCCAGGGTGGCTTGAAGATTTTGTTTTGGTCTAGTGTCCTTGAAGCAACCAAAGCTACCAGCCTGAGAACAGGTTGTCATATGCCTCTAGATTCTCAAAATTGGATTATGGGGTTAATGAGTAAGAATGATAACTCTGTTTATTAATGATGTCAAAACTTGAGGGAAAATGATTGGAAATGATAACTCTGTTCTGTCATAGTTTATTAATGATGACTCAAAGATGAGCAAAAGGAAGTGAAACACATGTCCCAAAACCAAAAATGATATGACCTATGTTTTGGAACATCATGAATGTATCCCTGCTTACTAAATTCTGTATAAATAAAGAAACACTCTGGCTGCTAGTCAGTCAGGCTGCAAGATTCTCCGGACCACCATGGCCTGGCTCACTTCCTTCCCTGCCGTCTCCGTACACTCTCTGCAGGACCCATCCACGTCAGGATAGCTCCCGGTATCATCTTTTATTGACTGTCTTAGTCAGGGTTACTATTGCTGTAATGAAACACCAATGCAACTTAGGGAGGAACGGGTTTATTGGGCTTACACTTCCATACCACTGTTCATCATCCAAAGAAGTCGACAGGAACTCACAGAGGGCAGGAACCTGGAGGCAGGAGCTGGTGTGGGGGCCATGGAAAATAAAACTAGCAAACACTACCAATCCAAGTGGGGTTGTGCTGCTTTTACATACCATGACGAAACACTTGGCGCAAGCTGGGGGAGGTTATAAGGCTGAGTTTGGAGGTGCTTGTCTACAGTCCACAGCTCTGCTGATTCTGAGCCAACAGTGAGACAGAACAGTATGGCTGCAGAAGCATGTGATGGAGGCTACTCATGTCACAGCAGGTAAGAGCCAGGAGAGACAGGATGGCACAAGACACATCCTCTAAAGACCCCCCACCCCCGTGACTCTCTTCTAAAGTTTCCAGAACCTCTCCTCACTAAGGAGTCAAACCCCCAGGCACAAGCCACTTTAAGAAGTGCCTCATATCAAGATCATATTAGCCATAATAGCCCAAAGTAGAAAAGTCCATGAACCAATGAAGAAGTAAAATATATTATACACTGGAATATTATTCAGCAATAAAAAGGAAAAAGTACAGACACCTGTTAGAGCAGATAAACCTTCAAAATGTTATGCTAAAAAGTTGCCAAGTGGAAGCTGACAGTCAAAACCAATCTTCTATGACGTGATTGTATTGACCTGAAATATACATAGTAAGCAAATCTAGAGACAGAGAGAGGATTAGCAGTTCCACAGGACTGAAGGTACAACAGGGGAATGGGAAGAGACTTCTAAAAGGCCCAGGGTCTCTTTACAGGGGTGACAGCAAATGACGGCAATGACATTTGCTCATGCCTGCACAAACCACTTGTGTCCTTCAGACAAGGAAAAATTTCTGTATGTCAACTATAGCATAGTGAATCCACACTTGCAAAAAAGAATAAGGAGCAGGTACATAATATCTGAGGTGAGCTCTTTTGTTTTGTTCACACAAGAAAGCAAAGGGTCATGAGGAACATCTAGGGAAACAGAACGCTATATGCATCCAAGCTGTGGTGGTTTGAAAGAGAAATGTCCCCCATAGGCTCGGGTATTTGAACACATCGTCCCTGTTTGGTGGCATCGTTTACAGAGATGGTAGAATCTTTGGGAGGTGCAGCCTTGCTGGGGGAAGGATCTCCCTTGGAGTGGGCTTTGGGAGTGCATAGGCTGAGCACACTCCCAGTTCACCCTTCGTGTTTGTGGTTAAAGATGTGCTCCCTCAGCTGCTTGGCACTGCTGCCACGCCGCCCTGCCATGATGGACTCTTTTCCTTCCAGAACTGTAAGCCAACAGAAACTCTGGTCCTTAAGTTGCCTTTGGTCGTGGTGTTTTAACAGAGCCAAAGAAAAGTGACGAATAGAAAAGTCATGGTCCAAAACAGAAGCCAATGAAAATATGACATCTACTGAGGAAAGAACGGACAAGAATATGAATGTGTGTTTGGCTCGGCTGCTGCAAACACTACTCCCCTGAGTGACACGAGATTGCATCTCCTGCTCTCTGCCCATCATGCTCCTGGTCACAGGAAACAATGTGCACAAGCAGGACTTGGGAGAAACAGGTCACCTGTTCTTTTCCAGTGTTGGTGGAAGCTGCACTGTGGGCTTTCCCGCCTCTCATCTGTTTAGATGAAATTCAAGGCCAGGCCCTTGACTTTTCTCCCAGTGTAAGATGAAAAATGTGCTCTGATCGCTTCAAGCCATAATTAAAATTCAGTCTTTAATATGCCCATGTTTGTGTCCCAGTGAAAGCTCAGAGTTTCATTTAAATTTTGGCTTTTCTCCTCAGCACTAGGCTCATTACTGTGAGAAATAAGCATGGCTGCACGGGAAGGGCCAGGAGCAATTGGCATGTCCTACTTCCTAAGTTCTGTGTCTGCTTCTTAGTCTGCTGTGACTGCTAATGTCTCACTATTAATCACATAACGATCATCATCCATCTTAGCATGTCTGGGGACTCTCCACCCACGAAGCCCCCATTGGCTCCTGAGACACCTATTGCTGAGCCACAATCCCTGTCTTGGCATCCAAAGTACAAGCCCAGCCTCTTTCTCCTGTTATCTCCCCACTCCTCCAGGGCCCTCACTCCAGGCCAACACTCTCCTGCAAGTCCAGTCAGCCAGCTACAAGCATTTTGCTAGAGCCTGGGCTGTGAATACACAGCTGTTTACCTACTGAGGCCATAGGGCATTCCAACAGGCCTTTTTAGGCACAACACTGGCATAGTCAAACACCAAGGGACCCATATCAGGTCTCCAAGTACTTATCTCTAAGTACCCCCTTGGGGGAGGGGGAACTTATAATGCCACCACAATCCAGTAACTTTCTACAAAACATTTGTCTCTTTACGTCCTAATCTATTTATAGGCCCAGGGTTTGGGGGGGAGGGCAGGGAGCAGAGATCAGTTAAGAGCTGCAAAATGGGTTTTCAGTAACAGCTTTGCAAGCCCTGCTTAGATCATCTAAGAGACTCTAGGATGTGAGAACAACTGGAATCTCTCCTAAAGGTGAATGTGAAGCAAAGAATCTGCTCCTAGCTCCCTCAGACAGTACCCTTCACACTGTGCACATGCTACAAACGCCATGGATAGATCTCTGCCATAGAAATGGTGTACAGGCAAGATCTGGATGGCATAACAGACTTGAAAAGCAAAATCTCAGTACTATGACAGTATAAAGATAATAATGTTATTGTCGATAACTGGGGAGTGGGAGGAAGAAAGGAAGGGGAAATGGCTAATTTCTTCTTATAGAAGACACAGCCAAAAGATACTATGCAAAGCTAAGGAACTACATAAGACACAGAAACATGTAATACAATTTAATATTAGAGAGTCACCAGTAGAGGAAATGAAAACTATTTTAGATAGAGGGAGAGGAGGGACTGTGGATGAGCACAAGGCAACCTGAGTTTACAATGGTTAACTGAGGGGCACATCACCAGATCTGAGTGCTAGAAGAAATATGTACAGAGTCCTGGCTTTTATTTTTGAAAGGAGTAAGAAGGCTAACAAGCTCTTCTTCTGATAAACAAAAGTGGATTTTCCCCCTTATATTTGTTACTCTTCTTACTGTGTGTAAGTAAGTGTTTCTTAGTTTGATTTCTATTGCTGTGATAAAGACCGCCACCAAAGCAACTTGGGGCAGCAAGGGTTTATTTGGCTTCCATGTTCCTGACCACTGTCCACCACTGAGGGAAGCTGAGACACTCCAGCAGGTAGACTAGCTGCAGATCTTCACCTCTCCTCTAAGTCCAATCCCCAGTCTCATCCCCATAGCTGGGACCACCTGCAGCAGCCTCTCTTCACTCTCTGACCCCATTCCCAGGGAATAAGCAGATCCTGGTGGAACATCTCGCCTTCTCCCTCCTGTGAACCCACTCAGGCCTCTCTTCTCCTGGCCCACTCCCATTTCTAAGTGTCAGCTCCCAATGCATAGAAACACATTTTACCTAGAACCTTAGCAGCCACACCTACCAGGATCCCAGAAGAATTTTCTACTAGGCAACACACAGCCACCACACTCTTCTAAGAACCAGAAAGGGCAACAGAAACCAAGGAAGCAAACGCCCACCCAACAAAGACAGGACTAGATATCAGCACCTAGAATTACAATTTCCCCAGACCCAGATGCCTAGATCTCAGTGTGAAAGCATAACCAATAATAGCCAGGACAATATGTCTCCAGAAAAGCCTGGTAACTCTACCACAGCAGGCTCTGAGTATCGCAACATAGCTGAATCACAAGAAAAAAAATCTTAAAACGGCCTTTATGAATATGATGCAGTTCCTTAAGGAGGAAACAAATAAGTCCCTTAAAGAAATCTATGAAAATATAAATGAACAGTGAAAGGAAATGAATAAAACAGTTCAAGACCAGAAAGGGAAAGACGAAAAAAACCACATGATGATCTCATTAGATGTAGAAAAGACTTTTGACAAAAATCCAACACCCCTTCATGATAAAGGTTTTAGAGAGTTCAGACATACAAGGAACATACCTAAACATAATAAAAGCAACACACAGCAAGCCAACAGCCAACATCAAATTAAATGGAAAGAAACTCAAAGCAATTCCACTAAAATCAGGAACAAGACAAGGTTGTCCACTCTCTCCATATCTATTCAATGTAGTTCTTGAAGTCTTAACTAGAGCAATAAGACAACGGAAAGAGATCGGGGGATACAGATTGGAAAGAAGAAATCAAAGTATCTTTATTTGCAGATGATATGACAGTATACATAAGTGACCCTAAAAATTCTACCAGGAAACTCCTACAGCTGATAAACACTTTCAGTAAAGTGGCTGGATACAAAATTAACTAAAAAAATAAGTAGCCCTCCTATATACAAATGACAAATGGTCTGAGGATGAAATCAGGAAAACAACAACTTTAATAATAGCTTCAAATAATATGAAATATCTTGGGGAAACTAACCAAACAAGTAAAAGACCTGTATGATAAAAACTATAAGACACTGAAGAAGATATGAGAAGATAGAAAGATCTCCCATGCTTATAGATCAGTGGGATTAAGGCAGTAAAAATGGTCATCCTACCAAAAGCAATCTACAGATTCAATGCAATCCCCATCAAAATTCTAACACAATCCTTCACAGATATTGAAAGGACAATCTTCAGATTCATATGGAAACACACCACACACACACACACACACAAAAAAAAAACCACAGGATAGCTAAAACAATCCTGAACAATAAAAGAACTGCTGCAGGTATCCCCATCCTTGATTTCAAGTTGTACTACAGCAGAGCTATAGTAATAAAAACAGCATGGTATTGGCACAAAAACAGAGACATTGA
>CABHPH010157181.1:0-15801 GCA_902168325.1 Peromyscus nudipes
GTTGTAAACGGCTATGCTATAATATCCATTAAGCAGAAAGAAAAATAAGCTGGCTGATCAATAATTTATACAAAGAGTACCAACTGCAGACATAATAACTGTAATGTTTGCAAAGCAATCTCTCTGCTCTCCAGGCTTAACAGTGAACTCAAACTAGCAACGCTGTTAATTTCCAACTCCTACAGATAAGAATACAAACAAATTACTTAAAATTATATTTTGCTCAACATTTAGCATGCCTCAATGGGATAAAATAAAATTTAATTATGATGCAACTTGTGCCGGATGCAAGGCTGCTTTGTTTTCCAGCACATTTTATTATGAGAAGACGTTCATTTGGAACATCAATTATGGGGAAATAGTATGTTTCAATGAGTTTACTTGGGTCAGTCAGGTTCATCTAAGAGTTATTCAGACATGGAAACTGATTGACAATGCTTAACTTCAAAGAAAGTTCGAGTTTACAGAGGCACAAGCTGAAACACAATACTGCATGCCCTGATCCAAGTTAACTGTCAGTAAAAACACACCTTGCCATTAGAGTTAATGGGGGAAAAAGTCATTGGTTTGGAAATGTGGTCATCATTAGTAGCCAGTGAATGTGGGAGTGCTTTTTCAATGGCATGCCTTGTTTTTTGTGGGAACATTGTGTGACATTTCTACCTATTAGACCTGAACCACTGAATGTGAGCATTGTTTTCATTCCTATAAAATTAATTTGTCTATATTTTTGTTGACATCAGTATATATCTAGTAATTGCTTCTTAAGGTATCTGAATATGGACATGTTATGTTGATGACTTCATTTTTAATAGCGGCTTTTAAGACAGAAGTACCTTTGACAGGAATTTGAAAAGTTAAATAGGAGAATTCACAATTCCAAACTGTTCCAGATACACCACTGGAAGTAGAAACAGACTGAATGTTCTTGAAGCTCATATCCCTCCTAGTCTTTTTCCCTGTTCATTTCCTGGTGGTGGAATTGAAGGGTAGGGGGGGGATGTGGAGCCCAATAGAATGAAGAGACTTTGCTATCAAAGCTGTAAAATGGTGTATTACCCTGTGAGCAACTGCGCTTGGAAAGGAACCAGTAATTTATATGAGAAGTGTTTAAGATTGCCTGCTCACCCAGTGATCCATGCCAGGTCAGTTTCAGTAATGCTAGAAAACAAAAGGAGGTGCAGATCACTGGAAAAGAGACACCTTCCTTGCCTTAAGAGCTTGTGAAGGGAAGCACTAAAATGCCATTTTCTCAAATGAACTGATCATTACCATTTAAAATCCTGAGGGCTATGAGGTTGGGGAGGGGAGAAATAATTTTTCTTTTGATTTAACAGGGCTCTGAAATGCTGGCATTAAGGGGGAGGCATTTTGTTGTGATTGTATCATGGTCCTATGCTTCAGTAAAGATTAAATCTTGAAATAGAGGATATATTTTGAAACAATGAAATGGGGGGAAAAGGCGGGCACAATGGCTCTCTGAATTCATTTGGCCATTTTAAACTTAGACATTAACTGCCCTAAAAAATTACCAGTACAAATAGTAATGAAACTTTCTAATAATGTCTTTGCCGGACTCTGTGAAAAGATTTTTCTCAGACCAACTCCTCACCCCTCCAATTTTCATGAGGAATGTGAGACAGGGTGTGAGGTAGGAATGGACATCTTCTGAGACCCCTTTGCTTCTAGTACAGGTCTGAGTATACCAGACGCCCCCTCTTTGTCAAATGGGCATGTGTTTCCACACATGCCTAAATTTGTTTTAGTTTTTGGCTATATTTTATCCTTATGTCTAAAAATGTATATTTCTCATGTAATTGAGATCTGTCATTTCCTGTCTGCTTCAAAATTCAGCATATCCCAGAACCTTTGCTGGCTTTACAGTTGGTTTTCTCCTACCATGAGTTCCAGGGATTGAACTCATATTGTCAGGCTTGCAGGCAAGTACCTCCACCAAAGGAGCTGGCCAACCAAGCCATCACTGTTGCTTCATATCTGCATTATAGTGATTTCCCCCTGGTATTCTGACAGGGAAAACAATTATTTTCCATTTTTCCACTTATTGATATGCTTCATTTCTGGGGGCCTTAGCCAAGTTTACTCATGGTAGATATCTAGTATAATGCTAAGAGCTTGAGTATTGCTCAATAAATGTCACCTAGGTGATTAAAACAGCATTTTCCACGTGATGTCTTCCATCTCCTTAGCCAGCAAATGACAAAAACTGCTTGTTCTTTATATCATGCATGATCTCATCCAGACTGGACACACCAGAAACAAATGCTTATCCAGTTCTCTTGTCCTCTACAAGTAATCTGGGAAAAATTCTTGAAGTAAAATGTGGAGATACTTTGATACCCAAGCTGGGTATCAAAGATCTGAAAAATAGAATCTTAGGCTAGTGAGCAGGACTTCCTAGAATCCGTGCAGAAAGAACTGTCCTTTCTATGTCATAAGAAAAGAGTCTGCACCAAGACTGAAAACAGGAGTTCATCCTGCTGTCACCTGAGACCATGGGGTAGATTCTTGGGTGCAACTTTACCTCCCAGACGTGCGCACACAAAGGGCATATGTAAAGGTTTGTGAAGTGTTTACTTTGAAGTCACTCTCATTTTAATGTGCACAGCCATCTGCTCCACAAAGCACACTCAGCTTTGCATGCTGTGTGTTGCTTGTTGAGGATGCAAAGAATAAAAGGGTTTCATCCTGACATCCTTTCCTATACAGTATCTGCTGTGTCGTTGCTGTAACAGGATAGAGAGTTTGCGTGAGGATAACATAGAATGTTATTCAGTCAGGACTGCAGACACTGAGCTGCTGTTCCCACAATGACGATGATATAGACCACATGTGGTCCAGAGATCTTTGCCTGCACGATTAGGAGCGATTTCTGAAATATTCTCAGAAGGGTTCTGTAGACAACCCTCTCAGTATGTGTGCATCAGATCCATCTTCATACAGGACCCCTAATCATCTGAAAGAAGAAATTGTCAAGTATCAATCTAGGGGAATATCCCCTTATTGTCACATCTAGCTGAGTTGTCAGCTAAGGATTGATTATGCAGTGAAGTAATCACTGACCATCACTCCCCCCAAATATCTTCAAAACAGACCTTTATCGAGGAAGCAAAGATAAAACAATTTTCATTTCAGTGTAAAGATAATAGAAAAGTAAAATGCCACATATTTGGACCCACCTTACTATTTTTCTGTATGTTTCAAGCCTGCATGGGTCCCCAGTGCCTGCTTAGAGGTTAAGCACTCATGAGATACAATCCAGCATCACTGGAATGGATGATCTCTCCTGCCCTAAAAGACAACTTTTGGAATCTTGAAAAACATTTAACAAAAGTTTGGTTGGTGGCAAAATCCCTAGTAGTTCTTGAAAATGTTGTGTCATTCCAGGCTTCCTTTGCTTGGGATACAGCACAGTCCCCCACCAAACACACCCCCATAAAAGTTACCTGTTGATGTGCTCTGTAAAATTGGGCCTTAAAGGAGCAGCGGGTGGTGTGCACACTTAGCTTTTCTGTAGTCTTTCACTAGTCCTAATCTACTTTTCCTTGGGGAGCTATCTAGACTCTTTCTCCAATTTTTCATCCTGATTTAAAGGAAGATCACTTTCTTTCAGTAGATGATTTAGGGAACACTCGCAGCTATTCCTAATAGAGCCATAGCAAGCCCTCCTGCTGTCCCATTTAAATTGTCTGAACTGCTTGGCTTTTTCATTTACTCTCCCTTTAGAGGGAAGCTGCAAAGTAAGGGAGACTTGAATGGCCTGTGTCTTCAAAGAAGCCTTGAGCTCCGGAATGCTACATAGTGCACGAAGTCACAGAACACCAAGGAATGTCAGCAAGGAGGCAGAACTGCAGGACAGGGGACTTTCTAGGTGTTCTCTTTTCAGCTAAGCAAGAGAATGGGTCACCTTCTCCAAGACCCAATTTGACTGACTTAGAAATCTGTCTGATTACAGCACTAGGACAAACTTCAACCTGTTGTAAACAATGAGTTCTTTTGTTTTGTTTTCATATGAGTGCATTGATGGACAAATTAGCCAAAGTCAGTATTAAAGAAGAAATCCACTTTCTAGCAGTTGCTGGTAAGAAATCCAAAGCTTTTGCTTAATACAACATTTTTTAAAAGGAACTAGGAACAAACTGATTTTGGTAACTAGGGTGTGTTTACACTAACTTGTTTGTAGTGTATGTCAAGTCAAGGACAGAACAAACATACTCAAATACTCTAGTCCAGTAGTAGCAACTGGAAGTTTAATTGGTTCTGAGAGTAAAATATTAACTTAAAATATAGAATTAACAATACATGATTGATGAGCTTTGTTGGAAATATAATATGTGTTAGGTGGCATGTCTAACAAACAAGCAGTATTTCACTTGAAAACATAAAGAGAAAGCATTAGATCTTTTCTCTTTTTTTTAATACCTTGCTACTCAAGAATAACTATCCTTAATATTTTGATTTTATTATCCAAAATAGTTTCCTAAAAGCTTTCAGTATTTGTTAGATTTCCTAAGAAGCCATCTAATCAGGAACTCTTAAGGCCACTATACTAAAAATTATTTATACAGATTGGGCTTACATGCATTATAATTAGTCATCACACAATGCAAACCATTCCAAAATCAATATCAAACTACTGCTACACTTGAAGCCCTTTTGATGTATATAGTGCTTACTTTGTGATGATACATTTTAAGGCAACATTTTCTGTGTTATGGTACTCTTGTTTTCACAGCAAAATGATCTCTTATTTTAACAGTATGATCTAGAATAAGATATTAAAATTTCACTTGATGATTCAGCTGTACACAAATGGCCTCAAGGAATTGTTTTATATTTGTACACAAGCTCATATGCCAATTTTTAGAATTCTTTAACATTTACTTAGAATTAGTCTATGATTGCTGTGTTTTTGGTGGCTAAAAAACATATTTATTGTTCCTATCTAAGTAACTCTGTCCAAAAGCACTTACTAACCATAACAACACAACAAAGATTGGTTACGTCAACACTGTACTTTATCATTGGCCTTTGTTTTCCAATACAATGCTTTAAAAATATCCTGAGCTGTATAGAGGACATTGTTGCAAAAAGGCAGCTCAAAACTTGTCCTTCCCTTCTCTTTCATTGATCTGTTGCCTCTTAGGCAATATGAACAGCTGTCTCCAGCTCACCCACAAGCAAGCTGAACATAATAATAAGGTCATGTTAGTATCCTGTATCTAGCAATGATTGGATAGAGGATGCCAGCTCTTTTTCATTAAAGATAAGGTAACAAAGACACCAGAAACTGGTTCCTGAAAACAGGCGAAATTGCTGCCTTAAAGGTTCTTGTTCTGGTACCCACTGAGTGTCTCTTTCACATGGGTTTCCACTAAGGTGAAGGTGCCCTCTGTAGGAGACTCCCAGTAAATGCTGCTGTTTTACATTTAGGTGACATCAGGCTTGTTTCCTCCTCCCTTCCAGCTTACAAATAAATGAATAATCATAGAACTCTGCAAGAGCACAAGTTTAAATTCTATAAATCTAAACACGAAACACTATTGAGTCTAAAATCAGCTATGTAAATCTCGTGAATTTTCAAAGTAAGCAACATTGAACATTGAGAAAGCTGCTCAGCACATTAGGATTTGCTATTTACTGGATATAATTGTGGAATGCAATAAGGTGGGTTTTGTAAATCCAGAGGTGTTGTGAGAAACAGAAAGACAGAAGGTCCTGACATATCCCAGTGAACACTGTATCTACACAGAAGCAGCGTCCACACACTGAAAGATACACACTGTCCAATAAATACACCTCCCCAAAAGGTCTCTTCTATTCTTACAAAGGTTACCACAATGCAGATTCATTATCAGTCCCACTGGGTAGTATATAGCTTGGTAAGAAATTGCTTTTGTTAACATGCTCATGGAAAAAGATTAGCTATTTCATCAGATCTCTTGGGGTGATTTGAAATTTTGGGGATTCTCTCTGTAATTTAAAATGGAAGTTAAAGCCAATATGAATAGACTAGGGAAAAATCTCACAAATTAGACCTCTCCATCTGGAAGTTTCTTCATCATTCACTGCGAAAATACAAAACTCAAATGACTTTTGTGCCAAGCAGGAGAAATTTCATCAGGGTTGATAAAATTGCATATATATCCAAGTTTAATAATTAGAGATTTTCTTTGCAAAGAAAAACTTATAAGTACTATAGACTGCTTAGTGGTGTTTCAGACTTGATTTTTGTCTGTATTGACTTTGCATGTTATGTTCACCCCTGATATATTTATGTCCATTTTTATGACTATAACTTGGGCCACTATGGAATATACACATGAGAGTCTAGTCTTGTCTGTATTGGAAGTCAGGGTATGTTTAAGAAGGCACAGAGGTGAAAGAGAGGGGAACAGTTGCCACTTTCTAGTATGTAATTGAATTTGTTCTGAACTATCAGCTCAAACATCCCTTTCTCTGTAAGTCTGTGTCTGCATGGTACCAGAACCAGGTTCGCATCAGCACTACTTACAGAGTGGCTACTATTTATGTTGGGCACTTCCTCTGGATTATTTCACTTAATCCTCATGAGAAAGGTAATTATCCTTTTTTTTTCTTTTTCATTGTGTGTGTGTGTGTGTGTGTGTGTGTGTGTGTGTGTGTGTGTGTATTCGTCTGTGTGAATGGACCTGTGTGGGGGGTGTACAAAGAGAATTGAATTCAATTTGGGAAGTCTTCCTCTGTCGATAGCCACTTTGTTCTCTGAGGAAGAATTTCTCAGTTGGCGCCAGAGCACTGATATGGCTAGTCTGGCTAGTCAGCTTTCCCTGGAGATCTACTGTGTCTGACTTCCAAGCACTGGGAATACGGGGAATGCAGGCAGGTCACATTGTCCATCCAGCATTTATTGGGTTCGGGGGATTCCAATACCTGTTCCAACATTTACTATGTGTATAAATGCTCTAACTGCTGAACCACCTTTCCCAACCTAGTTATGCAACACACACACACACACACACACACACATACACAGAGAGAGAGAGAGACAGAGAGAGAGACAGAGAGAGAGAGAGACAGAGAGACAGAGAGAGAGACAGAGATATAGAGAGACAGAGAGAGACAGAGACAGAGACGGAGACACAGAGACAGACACAGAGAGACAGAGAGAAGAAAGTGGTACTTGAGAGGTTAAAACCTTTGCTTATCTACACCAGGATCTCTGTTCCTGTCCACTGTGAAGGGCTCCCTTCTGATGTCACTTACTTTTCCACCTATCTGTCATTCACATAATCAAAGCAGTTGTGACCCTGTCTTTCTAACAGAGCTGTCTGCCGAATCCCCAGCCAGTACTAGCTCAGCAATCTGCTATCCTACTGGATGACGGAACATTGCTAAAGACTCTCCCACAGTGATGCCCATTGGTAACCTTAATTACTCATGACTCTGACTTGCAAGCTTTAAAATTTAAGCTAGTTTATCCAGAAAGGGGCCTGAATAAGCTCACATCATCATTTTAATGGAAGGTTAGGGCTCCAGTTAGTCTCAAGGGCAACTGAGACCAGAGATTCAGACACCCCATCAAATCAGCTCTGATCTCAGAAGACACACGTGTCAGGGTTTCTCTGTCTGGATTCTGCACAGCTAGATTTATGCTTCTAGCATCAGTCATGCTCAATTCTTTAATTCCAGCACCAGAGATACACTGCGCTCTGCCACCTTGATACTCAAGTTAGGAATCCAAGGGAAAGCATGCTCTGGGTTACCTTGAGACAAATGTTCATTTGTAGATGAAGAAACTAGACAAGAAGAATATCAAGTACTGAGTGCTGGGATTGAAGGCATGGGCCATCACTACGCTCAGATACTGAGGATGAATGTGTGGGATGAGATGTGACATGCATGGAGTTTAAAACCTGGTGTGCATATGACCTAAAAAAGAGTTACCTTTCTCTTCCTTGGTTTATTTACTACAAAAAGATACAGTAGGTGTATCTAATTTGCCGCATTCTCCTGATGGCTAAATGAGCTACTATGTGGAACTTAGAATAACAGTTCCCTCCTATTGTTAATAATAATTATATTGGGGCTTTAGGATTGGTCCAGCTTGACTCAGAATCTCAAAGCTTCAATTCTATGGCCAACGGGGCAGAGTAATTTGAAGATCAGGTTTGAGGGATAGTCTTAACATCTAGGTCTCAGGAATTATTCAGGAGGGAAATGCTTTTACAGATGAAAGAATGAAGTATGCTACCAAGACAAATCACCGGATGTCTATTATACAGAAATCAAAAGTGCTGGAGTGCAGACGAAGAATGGAGTCTGGTGAGAATCCTGAGTGCCTGTGAGAAAAAAAAAAAAGACAAGAGTCTCGTGACCTCAGTTTCTTCAAATCACAGAACTGTTCTTGGAATGTGTCCTCTCATGGGGATGTTGGTGATCCTCTCAGGGGTAGCAGATAGGAGTGAGTTTACTTCAGCTGTTATTCACACACCTCTACGGGTAAAAACATGTTCTGCAGTATGTGACTTGTCCTTACGATTGCACATTTTATTCAGGTGATTGTTCTTAACCCTCAGAATATAAATTGTCCGATGCACTAAATAAAGTTGGCTAATTGCGTGAGACTTAGTCCTCCTCATTTAGGCCCCTCTCTCCCAGATTTACACCACAAACTAGAGAGGCAAACAAAAAGTATACAACCTCCAATGTAAGTAGAGGGTCACTAAACAGTATTTTCCCTTTACGATATCAATGAGGTCCATGTCTTTCTTCCTTCACTAATGATTCTATCCTGTCTTATATTTTTTACCATGTGTTTGTGTTTGTGATGTGCATGTTTACAAGCATACGTGTGTGTGTGTGTGTGTGTGTGAGAGAGAGAGAGAGAGAGAGAGAGAGAGAGAGAGAGAGAGAGAGAGACTGTGTACACGCACACAATGTGGGTGGAGGATGGACACTGAGGTCAGGAATCTTCTATCATTTTCC
This sequence comes from Peromyscus nudipes, assembly GCA_902168325.1. Taxonomy (NCBI): domain Eukaryota; kingdom Metazoa; phylum Chordata; class Mammalia; order Rodentia; family Cricetidae; genus Peromyscus; species Peromyscus nudipes. Next base: position 8,986 of record CABHPH010157181.1, read on the forward strand.
ACCATACTCATTGCAGCAGGTGAGTTTAACCCAGAGCTTTCCGATACACCTACTCTAGCTAGCCTGTTCTGGGAATCACTTGTTTCTACCTTTGGAACTCTGGAATTACAAGTGGGAGACCATCCCCACCCATATCTGTTTGGCTCTAGGGACTGGCCCCATGCATGTGCAGCAAGCTCTCTAACCACCACGCCATCTCCCACAGCCTTCTCAGAGATAACTGTAAAACTTCAAGTGTGAGGTCTACATCCTCAAATCTGCGTTCTGTACTGACTCTCCCATCAGAGGAGAGGAACGTTAAGATCCTCAGGTCCCTACCATTTCCTGTGTGATTGTTTTCAGTCTCTCAGTTGACCCCTTCCCCTTTAGCCACTGAACAATCACTCTGGCCCCCTACTCAAATATAGTCTACCATTTTGTTAATAGCTATTGTGATAATCCACATCTACGCTTTTTCCTTGTCTACTTATTCTATTATTACTTACCTAGGACTGATCCGCTCTTATGAAATCTATTGAAATTATTGTCAAGAATTCTTATTCTTAGATTATTCATTTAAATTTTTGATTAGTCTTTGTTTTTTTATCTTAGGGAATAGTGAAAAAGGGTAAATACACATATAACAAGCATTTGTTTCTTCATTTGATTCAATTTGGATAAATCTGAAGCATGTATAATTAAGAGGGACTTAAATGACCAAACATATTGCCTCAGCTATGCTTGTATAAAAAATGCAACTCGGAACTTAATGATAGAATCTCTACTTCATTTAGTTCATTTTTTGTTTTGTCTTTTGTGATACTCAGGATTGAACTAAAGGACATTGCATATGTTAAGCAGACGCTTGATCCCTGTATTTTGTGGGCGGGGGGGGGGACCTAGAGTGACTCCTCTGATCTGGATCAGTTCATGTAGGTCCCGTATTCTAAAAGGCTTTGTGATTACCTGCTCACTAGGAAACTGAAATCACAATTGGGCTGAGCTTTCATGGTGCAGTTGTGCTGGTTGTGAATAATTTGGGACACATAAAATAGCATATTAGTGGACATAAGCAAAATCTTCTTTAGGTGCGATGAACTTAATTAGTCTCTCCAAATTCACACTTTGAAATTCAGACCTCGGGTGTGACCGTATTTAGATGGAAGGGGTCTTAGTACACAGTTATGGTTAAACAAAATTGAAAGGATGACGTCTTAAGGTCTCTCCTCCTCTCTTCCCCTCGCCTCTCATTCCCTCTCCACTTACCTTACTTGCCTCTCCACGCCTCCCATAAATTTTTTCTCTTGCTCTTCTCTCTTCTCTCTGCGTTTGTGTGTATACACCAAGGAAAAACAACATAAGAACAAAGAGAAAAAGGTCATCTATGAGGCAGAATGCGAGCTCTCACCAGAAACCCGATTATCAGACACCTTGGTCTTAGACTTTCTGGCTGTTAGAAGAGTGAGAAATAACTTTCTGTGGTTTAAAAGACCAGGTCTATAGTACCATCTCACAGCAGCCTTAGCACATTTATGCACTAAGGCATATACCTAGGGGTGGTCATTTCATGATACTAGGGTCTATATGTCAATTTTATGGGGTCAGAAGAAATTGATTTTCAAATTATTATATGAACTTATATTTCAATAGTTGTCCCACATCCTTTCTAACATCTGATATTACAACATTTTAAAATATTTCCTAATTAAGTAGTTATGAACTAGGACCCAACCACTGTTTTAATTTATATTTTATTACTAAGTTTACTGAGAATATTTCCATATGTATTTGCCCATTAGAATATTTTGCCTATAACATATTTTAGCATTTGTGCTTTTCATTTTGTTGTATGAATTTAAGTAACAACTCAGGTTTTATTGTATTGTCCAATTCTCATCTCAAATTCACCATTGTATTGCCTCAGCCCTCTAACTGCTAGGATTAAAGACATATACCACCATGTCTGGCAAAGTATAAATATTCCAAATGCTAATGTCTTGGCAGTTAAGAAATATATTCCCCCAGTCTGTGGCTTATGTTTTCATATTTTTTATGATATGTTTTGATGAATAGCAGTTCTTAATTTTAATGTAGTCCATTCTTAGTTTTCTTAATATCTCTTTTGGAGTCTTACAAAAGAAATGTCTCTGCCATAAGAACATATTATTTCCTAGGTTTAAAAAAATTGTTTCATGTACTCATTTAAGCTTTCTGTACATTAGGAATTGAAAGATTGGAACACTGAAAGACTGAATTGAAAATTGAAGCAGAAATGAAGAGCTAGGAGGAGAAATGAATCTTAAGAGTAGAGACAAGATATGTTAATAATTATACTACCCAGGTATCTTGCATAACAAAGAATTATTCAGACGAAACATCACTAAACCTGAAACTAAGGCCTCCTTGGTAGTGTTTTTACAATACCAACTTAATTGGCATCTAAAGTACATCTTGGCTTCTAAAAAGGAAAGTATATTCTAGAGTTGTGAGTGTGACTGGTTTCTGTGTTCTGTGTACTTCTTTTCGCTAACCTTGTTAGTTTTTGTGGTACAAAGCTTTCAGAAATTTACAGACTTTGACTACGGGATTTATCATTATTGAGAAAGCTGTGCTTCAATCTTCTGGTATGTAGATTAGTGTGGCGCTTCCTATGCTTCTGTCAGCTCTTGCTTTAAATAATTTGAGGTTATATTTTTAGGTGGCACAGAATTAGAATTCTTATGTCTTTCAAGTGAATTGAAGTGTTTATCATCTTTTAGAGACTATCATTTTTGCTAACACTAAGTATTAAAATGTTAAGTTTATTTTGTCTCATCTATTTTTAGAAACATGCTTGACATCCTGTTTTATTTTGTATCTATTGATATATTGTAAGCCTTACCCTATATTTCTTTTGTCTTATTAGTGCCACTGAATTTTAGGGTGTATCTTGTGAATAGCATGAGGTTCCATTTGTTTGGAATCCAGTTGGGTATTCCTCATGGCTTAAAAAGGTTATTCATTTCAACTACATATTTTTGTATTTCTATATATCACCTACTATTGTGATTTTATTGATACTTTATGTTTTATAGTTTAGTGTCTCTATAGTTTATATTACTTTACTTTGCCTGTAACACTTACAACTTCTTTCAATCACCCCCTAACACTGCAATGAAGACCAAAAGGCATTTACTACTTCTATGATCCTTTCTACATTCCCAAACAGCTAAACTGAAGAGGCCTAGACTTAACTTTTTCCTCAATTAATGATTGCTTTCTTCATGTAAATCATTATAATTGATTCCTTAATCATTATTTCACACTGAAATTGGCTCACAATTGCTCTCTTCAATCCTATTCTACTTTGTACCTGTTATTTTGATGTCTATACCATTTATTAAGAGTTTCTTTAAATTTTGGCAAAAGGTTGAGGTCAACATTGTGGTTTTTGGTCCTTAGTTCTGGGATCAACAATATCTCCAAAGAGACTAGTTAATATGAAAGATTCTATACAACTGGCAAGATGCAGACATGAACTATGAGCATTGTTCTATATGTTTTATGATTTTTGTCCTTGTAAGCAAACAGTAAATGTGTGTATATGTATATACAATAAATATTTTTGTATATGACACACTTACAAACATCTACCCACTATTATCCACTAATCTACTGAAATATTGTGAATCTATACATGTGAATTTATTTCTACTTTCAATAAAATAATAATTATAATCATTGTAAATAATTGATTTTCTTTCTGTTTCTTGAATAGTGAGAAATCTAACTTCCAACAATCTCAGTATATTTATTAATTGTCTAGATCCTTATGTGTGAGTAATATCCACATAAGCTGGAGCATCATTGCCCTTGACCTTGGTTCTGATGCTGTCATTGCCTCCTCAGTTGACTGCCATCAGAGAGCCCAGTACCACCACCACCTCTGGACCACACTGCTTCTCTACCCTCTGACCTGCTGATCTCTGGAACTTTCTAAAGTGCACCCCAAACCTCTGTTTTAAAGGAAATTGAAGCAATGAAAAGGAAAAAGAAAACGGCAGGATCCTGAAACTCGGAGGTGAAGTTTTTCAGGATATTTAAATATTTAAATCAGGTTTCAATATCCCACTTCTATCACTGGCATTCTCATTTGCTTAATTATAAAAAAAATCTTATTTCTTACCACTTAATTGATATGTTTATTTTTACTTAGTTTTTGGTTTTCCTGAGTCAGAGATAAGGTCTTGCCATGCCTTCCTTAGCTGGCCTGGAACTCATTAGGGCTTCCAGAGGTACACTTGCTTCTGCCTCATGAGTGCTTGGATTAAAGGCCTGCACCAACATGTCTGGCTGCTAGTGAATACACTTATTTATTTAAACACACATACACTCATTTATTTGGAACTATATAAGAGAGGAGAAAGTAAGCTGAACTCTACCATACATGTAATAATTCTTTCCTCTCTGCTTTTTGTGTTTTCATTTAAAAATAATTTTTTATGATATAGTTTGATCTCACTTTCCCCTTCCTCAACACTTCTAAGATCCTCTCCACCCACCCAACTCCATGCTCAACTCCTTTCTCTCTCTGTTTAGAAAACACACAGGCAAACAAGCAGATCAAACTAACAAACCCACATGCATACACACAAGCAACCACAAATAATAGGAACAACAACAAAACACAAAAAACCCACAAAACCATAACAACAACAAAACCCCCACAAAGTATCCTAAATAGGAAACCATGATATACAGGCAGAAGCCCAATAAGACAAGACAGGCCCAAATAAAGCAATATGAGACAGAATGCCTACAAAACTACTTTTAGACTCATTCTGTGTTAGTCATCAACTACTGGGCATTAGGCTTACCGTGAAGTAGGGTTAATACACCCAGTGAGATTCCTCTGGAGAAAACTATTTTTTCCCTTGCAATAGAGGTCAGTTGCAATTAGCTTCTTTGTTAGGGGTGGGATTTTGTGTCCACTTCAACCTTTTGAGCCCTAGGACACCATCTGGCCTAAACCTATGAAGATTCTGTATAGCCTGCCACAATCTCTGTGAGTTCATTTGTGCTTCAGTTTTGTTGTGCCTGAAAGACATTGTTTTCTTGGTGTCCTCCATGCCTTCTGGCTCTTAAAATCTTTCTGCCTCTTCTTCTGTATAGTTGCCTGAGCCCACAGGGAGGGGATATGATGAAGACATCCTATTTAGGACTGAGTGTTCCAAGGTATCTCGTTCACTGTACATTGTTCTTCATTTCATATGAATACTTAATTTAATTTAATTAATTTATTTATTTAGGTTTTTAGAGACAGGGTTTCTCTGTGTAGCTTTGGTGCCTGTCCTGGATCTCGCTCTGTAGACCAGGCTGGCCCCAAACTCACAGAGATCCGCCTGGCTCTGCCTCCCGAATGCTGGGATTAAAAGCATGCACTACCACCGCCTGGTGTATACTTCATTTTATATATATATGTGTGTGTGTGTGTGTGTGTGTGTGTGTGTGTGTGTGTGTGTGTGTATGTGTGTGCATTTGCTAAGTATCTGTGTCTGTACTCCATGTGCATGAGTGGTGCCCACAGAGGTCAGAAGAGGGCACTGGATCCCTTGAGACTGGGCTTGCAAGTGGTTGTGAGCCTCCATGTACGTGCTGAAAACCAAATCCTGGTCCTCTGCAAGGGCAGCCAGCCCTTTCTGAGCCTCAGGCCCCCTGTCTCTGATAATTTTAAGTATGGATGCAATGTAACCAGACATTTCAAGGTCCACCGTGACCTCCCTGCAATGATGGAGCTGAAACTGTGAGCACAATTAAACCCTCCTTGGGATATTTTACCACAGTAACAGAAGCAGGACTGGGACAGAATTTTGTTGAGACGTCATTCGAATGTAGCTCAAGCTGGCCTAGGACTTCCTATCCAGCTGATTGGGTCTCCTGATCCCTTTACCCTCACCTCCAGGGTTGTTGGAATTGCAAGTGTACACTGTTGCAATCAGCAAGCTCCTCATATTTGAATTATAAAAACAAGCAAAAAGAGTTAAAAGAAGGAGCAGAAGTTTCTTAAGATTTTCTACCTCAAATAAAACAAAATATATTTTGCATGCTGATTTTCCTTATGCTACTTTACAAGAAAAAAAGTGGTCCCTGGCTAGAACTAGAGATGACATCATTAGTGGAGCGTATGTAATATCTCTTTACGTGTAGAATATCTTCCTCCTCAGGTATTTTGTTTTTCTTATTATAGGACAGTAAGAAAGTAGATGAGAACCACTTTCCCCTACCATTTTTATATAAATATAATCACTACTTAGAAAGATTTCTAAATTAAACAATTAAAATTTTGTGGGCTCCAAAATGTCCAAGTAAGTAAAATGACTTGCCATGAAAATTTGAGGACTTGAGTTCAAACCCTGGAACTCTAGAAAGAAGGAGAAAACTGATCTCTGAAAGTTGTCCTCTGGCATCTGCACATATGTTGTGTTACTCAAGCACTTACACACCTACCCTCTCCCACATACACACCGCATCTCCCATCTCCCTACTACCCCCCCTCCACTGAACATTCACTGATACAGAAAGTAGAGTAGAGGTTATAAAGGCTATAGGGAGGAGACTGTGAAGAGTTATTTTCTAAAAGATGCAGTAATTCCATTTAGAAGGATGAAAAATTCCCAAGGGTAGATAGTACAAATGCTTACAAATGTGTGAATGTACCTGAGGCTTCTGAATTATACACTGAAATTTGGTTAAATGGTAAACTTTATGATATATGTATTTTACCACAATGAAAGATATGTTTGAAAAGGCTACTATCACATTCAAACATTTAAATATGCACACACACACACACACACA
>CABHPH010157181.1:15811-41125 GCA_902168325.1 Peromyscus nudipes
ACACACACACACACACACACACACACACACACACACAAGAATATCTGGGAAATTATGGAGGACCACCAGAAGGAGAGGAATGTGATGGCAAGGCCAGCAGATAGGGTATGGATATGTGTAAAGTAGAAGAAGGCACATGTATGAAGAAACTCTTATTTGGTTTACTTGCTAAAGAAGTTTATGGAAGCTGATAACAATGAAAAATACTCAAGATAACACAAAATATGCTTCAAACATTTAAGTGATACCATTTTTTAAATAGAGTTACTACTGGCTTGTATGTAGAAAACAATAGAAAGGAGACAATTTTATCTTTTCAAAACCTTTATGTGACCTCCCCTTCAGTTTTCACAAAAACAAAGATCTCTGTTTTCTCATTCAAATTCTTTAATGCCCTGTAAGCTAAGGATGTTTAAGTGAGCAAGTATAAAAGCTGTGCATTATGTACTGCTTTCCTGAAGCAATGCAAGGAACCTTGTTTGCAGAGATTGCCACATGTGTTCTCCTAATGCAGTAAGCATTGACCTCACTTCCACTTACTTGTTTAAATAAACTATTGGCATCATTTCTCTTACTTACAAAAGGCATCTCTTTGATGATAAGTGTTACCAGTATTTTTTATATTTAGACTACACTTTTCAGCTTTTTGCCAGCAAATGATTATTTCCTCCAAGCTCGTGTTTGTTATTTAACTAGAACTAAAAATAATTCTTTTCATTTCCGAAACTTTCTTTTTGTATTGCATTATTTTTTAATATTTTACAAATAAGACTCAACTGATTAGAGAAAATAACTCTGTATTTCCAATCACTCAATAGCCCTAAGTAAAAGTAAAATCACATACTGATTTATAAATGGTTTTTATACAAAATCTACATTAATTTTTCTTCCTTTGGTATGCACTATTTTAAAATATGGATTTGTAGGAAAGGAACGTTTGATAAATGGAGCAGTAAATAAATCTAAAACAGACTGGTCCCTTCTATCACTGACAAGATCTTTAATTTGAATTACATTATTTTAGTGCCAGCTTATAGTTCTTTTTGCTTTTCCTTACTTCTGGATTTTAAAAGAAACCAGTCAACATGAATTTGCAGTTTCTGACTGGCTTTGATTAGTTTAGTTTACTTGTTTAATTTATTTATTGCTTTATTTCTAATGCCATTAAGTGTCTCCTCTGAAACTCTCGCCTCTATTTCCAATAACCTCTTGACTCCCACAGGCTGCTCTGTTAAACCTGACTTATCTTCTCAGCTATCCCCTGGAGGTCTTAGGAAAAGACTAGATTCACCAAGCTGCTGTACAGAGAAGCCCTGAAAACACACATACGAGTTATTTTACCCAGACTAAGCACCTTGTGTATATGTGTTTAAAAATATTTGTTTTGTTTTTGCTTTTGCTTTTGTTCACTTGATTGCATACTTTGATTTGTTTCCTTATGTGGGGGCACGTGGCAGGGATGAGAGGAGGATATGGGGGGATCGGGAGGTGAACAGAATTGGGGTGCATGATGTGAAACTACCAAAGAGTCAAAAAAGAAGTTAAAAAAGTAAATACCATTTAAAAAAGAAAAGTTATCATTTCAGTCCATGTGATAGGCAACCCATAATTACCATCCCGAATAGTGTATGAAGAGTAAAAGAATGTCATATATTTAATATCTCAGTAATCATAACTATTAAAACCATCCTAATAACACTTTGGACTGGCCAAGCACCTTTAATCCAAGCATCTTAAAGTCCTTTTTGATCATTAATTAATTACCTCACACTCCCACCAGATAGATATATATCATATCATCGCTGTTTCCCAAGTAAGGAAGCAAACACAGACTGTGACTACCTCTCCAGGCTGCTGTGTCCCACTGTGCCAGCTCCAAAGGCACATCTTACTGAGAAAAATTCCACTCTAGGCATCGCTCATCGGTTACATTGCTTTCGTTCTGAGCATCCAAGTTCCCAGATAATTGTCTTGAAGTTGTCAATGAGTTGTAAAGTCATTTTAAGTATATAAGAATTCCCCGATGAAACTAATAAAAATAGGACCACAGGAATATGATAGTATGTGAACATTTCCCTGACATTCGTTTCTAAAGCTTTGTTCCCTAAATGTCACAACAAATAAGACTGGAGTCTATAATCAATTTGTACTTGCCTTGCCTCTTCTCTGAGTCTTCATAATTATGCCATATCACTGTTTTTACATTTTTACTTGTTCAATTGCTCTGTGGTGTTTAATACTCTGAGTTGTTCACACTCTTTTAAAGTGAATGTGCTAAATGAGAACTGAGAATACCTATGAATTCATTCTTTTAATCCCTATGGTGTTGAAATTTTTCAACACAGACTTACACAGAAAGAAATACAATGCACCTTGGGCACCTGAGATGAACTTTTGTATTTGTGTGTGTGTGTGTGTGTGTGTGTGTGTGTGTGTGTGTGTGTGTGTCTTGGTGGTCTGGTTACTGCTTAATTTTGTCACTGGGGTAAGTTCTTTGTCCCCTACTTTCTCTTGTTATGGAATAACTTTTCATGTTGTTGTGGATACTCACTGTGAATAAAATCCCCACTGCAAACACCACGTTGCCCTCTGTTATTTACATGAACCAAAAATTCACAGGCACTTGTAATTAAGTATGAGAAAGAACTTGGGGGAGGCAGATAATTATGTCTCAGACAAAAATTTATACTACCAGAATGGTATAGACAGTGTCACAGATATTTAAATGCTGTACACCAATTCAGAACTAGTTATGTTAATGTTTTATTAATGCTAATTATAGAGTCTGAGACCTGCTAATATTTAGTTAGAGTCTAATTGAGGGACACTATGAAGTTCAGTTGCAGAACATCTTGACCATTCTAGAAATCTACTAGACCTTGAACGTAGAAGGATGTTATTTCTTGTTCTGTTTTATTCACTGATCCCCTAAGTTGATCAGGTAAGCTCAGTTTTATTTAAAGCATGTGAATCATCTATTACTATGGTTTATTGTATTATCCATGATATTTCAGCCTATGGAAATCCCTTCGAAGCTGGGACATTTTTCATCTACTGTGATCTACCACCAAGAATACATGATTCTTACAGATTCAAGTTACATCTTCCCAACAAGTACCCTTATATTCTGTTTCACACGTCCGTCACCTTCAACTAACTAACCTCCTGAGTCATCCCGAGCAGATCCAGCTCTCACCCCTTCTCTCACCCTGCACCCCAGGTTAGCAGCAGGGCCAGACATGCAGGCGGAGGGGCCTTGGGCAATACTCTTAGCCACCCACAAAATAATTATTGAGTAATCACTCAGGGCAAGGATTAAGTTGTAGCAGGTTAAGAGGAACAAGAAAGGGTGGGCAGAGAATAATTGGGTTCTTTAGAAAGCTTTTCTGAAATGATAATGTAAAATACCTCCTTTGGTGAAATAGGGTATATGCCAGAAGGACACATCTGAAGTGCTAAAATACTCATATTTTAAAAATATTTATAGCTCACTTGACCTGATAACACATAATTTAATATCTGCAGGTGATAAGAGCTAAAACTCAGCTAGGACACCTGGAAAGTGAAGGTAATGACGAATTTGTCTGGGTGACTAAATGAGATGAAATTGTCTGAGTGACTAAAGAGATAACTTATGGGAGGCAAGACTGATATACCCATAACCACACCCTGATTTTTCTAACTATGTGAAGTCTTACAGTGAATTCTAGGTTTTTTGTCTTTAACAAACATCATATATGCACCTTTTAGAATAGAGCTTAGTAAGATAGGATGATGAATTCTGTATATATAAAACATCACTACTTTTCAGTAACTTTAATGTATCTTATTGCACAAGCACGCTATGATTGACTTCATACGTTTTTTTCTTAATGGGCATTTCATCTCTTACACAACTGTGTTTTATTATCGCTATTGCCAATATTGTTTCAGTTTTTATTTGTTCCTTTCCTTTTCCCTTTCTCCCTTCCTCTCTTTCTTTTTCTTTCTTTTTGGTGCTACAGTTTTAACCCGGGGTCTCTTAAGTTAATTTTTTGACTGCATTCTAGAGACCTGTGATTTCTACCAGATTCTTTTGTGAACATTCTAGACATCAACAAGGTCATCTAAAAGTATGTTCTCATGGTAGATTGGAAAAGTGTGTCTATGTGAGCTATCTTCTTCATCATGAAAATCAGTTGGTAGAATGCATGAGGTGTGATGAGTTACATTCCATGCTGTCCTGTTAATGTCTGCTGTTGAACAGCATGGGATGTGGCTTCTTACTCAGCTTGGTGCCAGTCTGAACATCTGCTTCAGCTGCTCCAATCCCATAATTGTCTCTAGTGTTTGTAGAGGCCAGAACAGCCATTCTGTAGAAGGCTCAGCCATCCTTGTTGTTGCTCGTTAAATTGCATCAGTCTTTCTACCCATGAGGGTAGGTACTTCCATCTTGAAGATGTCATCCCTGATTCCTGGCAGTGACTATTATTCTGACAGGTCAGTAGCCTCAAGTCTGGAAGTGCCCCATCCATCCACACCATTGTTGGTGTGATTTTTAAATCAAGAGTCTGGATAGTTCCTGGTTTCTCCCTAATATCTCATTTCTCCAATACAATGGTTTGTATAAATCTACTATATGCTAAATTCCTTTTTGCTAGATACACTTGGAGGCACTTATTTTTGAAGATATAAAATCTTCTTACTAAATTCATCCACTTTTTCCAGTGTCTTGTGTTCTCAGGTAAATATCACTGGGTGCTAAATAAAATGCAGTCATCTAAAGACTTCCACACACCTCATATAATATGTTACCTTCCTGATGTTGGCACGGTCACAAAGAAGCAAAAGACAAAACTTGAACATTCAGGACTAACTAGTTCTGTCGCCTATTGGTTTTGCATTGTTTAAACCAGATCTTGGCCTGTAAATTGATCCTACACATACATCATGTGTGCATGTGTGTGTTTATGCACATGCATATAAACACATGCTACTTTTACTTCAAGATCTTTTTCACCTGAATCCCATTTTTTTTTTTGTTCTTTTGTACTGGAAACTATTCTTGACATCTCTGTCTAGTATTTGTCATCCCTTTGGAGTGCTTCATTCTGTCTCAGCCTAATTTTATTCTTACCATCCCAAATGACTCCTGCTAAGATCACCAACAATCTCCACCTGCTGGGTAGGGGGACATTTCTCTGCTTTACACAAGGACCCCCTAGAAGCACAAGGCACAAAAGTGGCATTTCATTCTTGTCACAAGGTTTCCAAATCACCACACAGGCTTTGTTTCACCTTCCACCTGCTCTTTGTTACCCTCATTTCCCAGGGGCCTGCTTCCATGGTTTACACATGTAATAGACTCCTGAAGTGCAGTCCCTATGTCCTATCGTTTTACCTTCCAGAGCATCAATGTGACTCCTACGAATGTGTGTGTTCAATCATCCTTTCAGCACGACACCTGTTACAGAGCTTCCTTGACGTCTTCACACGCATGTGCAAGAAAACCTAAAGTTCTCTTTCACTTTCTTCATTAAAATTTACCTCTCTTCTTGTCTTTACCATTGTTTTTTTACTCTTCTCTCTTACAATACATCCCAACTGCAGCTTCCCTCCCCCCTCCTCTCAGCAGCTGCCTACCTCCCCTCTCTGCCAGATCCACTCCCCTCCATTTCCCTTCAGAAAAGAGCAGGTCTCCCTGGGATATCAACCAAACACCTGCGTAACAAGTTACCCTAAGACTAGACACAAACCCTCCTATCAAGGCTGGACACTTAGGTAGCACTACCACAAACCCAGTTATTCAACCTCAACCTCCAAATTCATCCTTCTCTTCTTCTCTCCTATCACAATCACTTTGAACAAGACTGTTCGCTTCTCCTTGTGTTATTCCCATTCCTCTGTGAAGTGACCTTCCAGCCACTTAAAACAGCATAGTGCTTCTGAGCAGCTCACTCATTTCATCAATGTCTGTCCACAGACAGCTTCACGCTGAGTCAGAGCACTCTTTTGAAATCACACAGTGGACCTCTTACTGTCCTAATGAGAACGTTTCTTTGGTTCCTCTACTACTAAGGTCCAAACTTCTAAATCCCATTTCCACAGCACAACAGAGCCTGTCTCCTGATAACCTCACCCTCACACTCCACTCTCACTCATGCATGCCTTATGTACTGCATCTCTTTCTACTTCTTTTGAAGCAAATTTATTCTTCACATTTTACTTCTCTGCTTGAGACTCTCCATTCTCTGCATTTAGCTCCTTCTGTTCAGTCTGTCAAGCACTAGGCTACTTCTTCTATCTCCTCCTCGGACCCACTATACCTAAACAGCAGCTCAGTAATCTCTACTTGTCTGTTTCTTTCATACCACTGATCAAAATTAGAAATAATTTTAAGATTTTTTTTAATCTATCACCACAAACCAAAGGAAAATAAATCTTAACTCATTTTCTCTCCTCTATCCATGAAGCTTAGTAGAAGTCCTAGAATAGAGATTGTATTTAAAACATATTTGATTAAAAGGAAATCAAATCTTCTAAAATCAAGAGACAGCAATATTTTTTCCTTTTACAAAGACTAATAATAGATGAAATCAAAGAACTCAATTATAATTCATGAATTTTAATTATATTCAACCTTCCTTGTATCTGGACTGTGTATTTTTTGTCAGCAGTGGGTATTCTGTTATCAATATTACATTAAATAATATACCTTATTAATTAAAATGGAATGTTATTTTGATCTTTTTAATTACATTGTTAATATATTTATCTTCATGTCACAAATAATATATTCTTAAATTCCTTATCTGGTATGATATTCTAATTTCAGATTTATTTTATTCTTTGTAAAATATTATCTACTGGAAAAAAATCACAAAGACTTAACAGTTGATTTTGAATTCTAACCAGGTAATTTTTGGAATAAAGTAAATAAAAGCTTGAAATTCAATTTTGTCATCTGTTAAATTTAAAATTGTGTGAGAAGATTCCAATGGTCCCTTTAAGCTACAGTGTTCTAGGATGTTAAGGTAAAGCAAATAGAGAACGAGGAACCTGTGTGAGAAATAAGGTCTAAAACTGAACAGGTATCTAAAAGATACAATAATAATGTCTAGAAAGAAATTTCAGTCATAGTATTACTCCTTCTAAGTCATCTAATAATATCTTATGTTTTATCATCCTGGATTACACTGTGGTTTCAACTGTTGCAATACCCATGCTAAGGTAGGTCACCACCATCAGTCCCAACAACAGTAATAACATTACATAGCACCTTTCATCTTCGGCTCCCAAATCACTTTATAAGTAGCAATTACATCTCAAAACTTCTCTATGCTAGTATTAATAGGTCCATTTAACAGATGGAAAACTGAGCCATATTCTTGTTTAATTCATAAACTGAAGCGTTCTCATTTTAAATCAGTAGACTTTTCTACACAAATAATTATTATGCAGGCAAGTACCTAAGGTTGAACTTAATGAATGAGAATTTCTATATATGGTATATATATATATATATAATATGTATATGTAATAACTATAGGTTTATGGAGCTATGTGTGGTGTCTGTGAATGTGTGTGGGTGTCTATGGGGAGTGTGGGTATGATTAAAAGTGTATTTAGTCTGTGGGAAAAATGAATATGAATATGCTGTGTGAGAATAAAATTGTACTCTGTAGATACTTGTTTTCCTTTTGTAGTTGTATTTGTTTGTTTTGTTTTGTTTTGTTGTTTTATTTTGTTTTTTTTTTTGAGACAGTTTCTCTGTGTAGCCCTGGCAGTCCTGGAACTCACTTTATTGATTAGACTGGCCTTGAACTCACAGAGATCTGCCTGCCTCTGCCTCCTGAGTGTTGGATTTAAAGGCGTGAGCCACAACACCTAGCCTACCCCCAACCTTTTTTCTCCTAATTTGGTTATACATTAATATCCTTTAACTCTGTTTAGCACATATGACATGCCTTTGATTTGCCTTTATTTACTTGCTGGTTTCTTTTACATTCTCCAGCATTTCTTTCTTTTCCAATCAAATCAGATTGCTTCCCTCTAATATTCACTCTTGATCTCGTGCCTTCCATTCAGTACCGTGTGTCCCTTGCATAATTGACTCTCTACATGCCAACACTACCCACATCTGTTTATACAGCTTACTTCTTTCCCCCAAATGGCTCTACCAGTTTATCTGCATTTCTCTCTATTTAGGTATCACAACACTACCTTAAAGTCAGCTTTCCTTAGACTACACTTATCTGTTTAGCCACTCCTCCTCCCCAAGACCTAAGTCTGTTTTTCCCCATATTACCATTCTTAGCAGATATCCAGAAGTTGAATGAAGATGTCCAGGACTTACCTTCAATCCCCCGATTCTCTTATCTTCTATAAACAAACATCCAGTCCAACTTTCAAGGTAAAATTCTGTTTCTAATTTCTTCTAGCTCTTGATACTTCCTAAAGTCTCACCATACCCTTAGAAAAGACCATAATTATCTTTTTTTTTTTGTATCATGATGTGGATCTTCTACTACACACTCAAGATTGATATCAGAGTGAGTTTTGTAAAACAGCAACTTGATCATGTCTCCCTGCATACAGACCTTTGATGACCCTGTTATTATCAGAATTAAGCCCAAACTTAATAAGATTTTCAAGACTCTGCATGATCTAACTGCACACTATAATCACCATTTATTATTCTCCTTTTCAAATCTATCAGCCATAATTATATTTATAAAATATATAATTTCCATTTCCTTGAACTTTCATATTTTCCTTCTATTTTTTCCTTCCTCCTCCTCCTTTTCTTTCCCCTTCTTTTTGTCCTCCTCCTCTTCTTTTTCTTTGTCTTCTTCTGCCCTAAAGAAAATCTCCCACTGTGCAGAAAGCTTGCCTTGTTCTGTGTGTTCACTGTTTGTGTGTTCTCTGAGCTCGCTCCGTCATTTATCACACCACATCATCTTTACTTAAATGTTATTTTTTTAGAGGGTACAGATTTTAAGTTGGAGAACATAGAAATGGGTTGTTCTTGGAAGCTTCTTTCCTCAGGGATGGCACTGTTCCAACACACAAAAGATGCTTTGTAAACATTCATTGAATATTTGACTAAATCAATGAGCGACCACATTCAGCATGTATAAGCCAACTGGGTCACTATTTTAGGGAAAGCTTGTGAGAATAAAGAAGACCTAAGGAAAATATATCAAACCAAGGATGCTCTAAATGAACTGTTTAAATAATCCGAGAGTAATTGTTCATTTTGTCTAAACAACATGTTTTAGTTGTGAAAAAAAATCATATATCCTTCAATTTCCTACTATATGCCAGGTGTGAATGTAAAGTGAGGCAGATTTCCTCGGTGGTTATACAAATAACCTGAAATTTGGAGGCCTGAATGTCAATATCCACATGGGAGATGACACCTCTCCATGTGAGATGGAACTTATTGGAATGTTGGGAACACCTACAGGTACAAGCTTAGAAACTAGGCCCAAACGACTCACCACCATTGTCTGTAGTGCAATTAACTCCTATCTTTGAGAGTTATTTCCAGTTGATTGCCTGGGCCACATTTAGGTCTAGAAGATTATCAGAGGATGAATCTAGAAGGAAAGTGAGGCTTGAGTACAGACAGGAAGGTTGAAGCTTCTAATGTCATACCAAAGCAGCTCAACAGTCCTGGCTGGACCGGAAAGCAAGGGCAAGCAAAGGGAATGTGTTGCCTTGAGTGGGCAACAGATGTGAAGCGAAAGGAGAGTGAGGATTATACTCTACGTGGATCTGGCCATTTGATTACAGTTTGTAACTCTGAACATGATATACATCTATAGGCTCTTATTGGAGGTCCATACTTGATAGGGCTGTCTTGCCACCCGGAAGTGCTTACTCTGTGGAGGAGAGTTCTTCCACAGGATAATGTGAAGCCACTAACCAAAAGGATTTTTTAAAGTATTTTTTAAAATAATTGTCAGTAATATACCAGTAATAAAATATATTTCAGTATACTTCAGGGCAAATTTCAGCATTTGTTACAATACAGAAAACCAATCGCATATGAGTTGAATATGTCTCTTGACAATGATAATGAAATTCTTCAAAAAAGTTTCCAGTGGTGACTTTAATGGCAAGGAAGGGACTGAAGGTCATTTAAATTACAACCTGTTCTTTTACTTCGCCCTTTATTCCCCCTTTTATAGGGTTTCAGAAATTTTTCATCAATTTTAAATTAAAAAAACTCATTTACATTGTGTGATGTTTTGATACAAGCTTCTTGCATGCTGTCAAACAATTCTTATTTTCACAATTTATTCTTATGCAACAAGAACTCTATTATTAACTAATTTAGAGCTTTGTAATACTTTGGTGCATACATTAACATCATCCTCACTCTACAAATGAGAAAATATGAGCAACAGGAATTAAGGAGCTTGCTCAACCACTCTAGTATTTCTACAAAAGAGCAGAGAAAGTTCTCAAACAGTCTGGCTCTAGGGAATCTACTCCTTAACAAGGGTCCATTGTCCAAGTGTTTGTCTCTTAAGGAGATGATCAATCATTTCATTTAAAACTTTACAATGAAAAGACAAAGCACCTTTAAAAATTAACTATCTTTAAAAGGGCAATTGCTTATTTGAGAACTTAAAGGGGATTATTTTTATATTGGATAATTTAGAATTTTGAAAACTTCTGTGCAAGATTCATATTAAACTGCAATATGAAGGAAGCAATATGTTTTATAAGGAAAAGAATATTAGGTATGTTTTAAATAACTTGTGATAGCATAATCATGCTTAAAATGTTTGTACATAACAATCAATGAAAAAAAAGAGTTCACAAATTTAAAACAAAGCAATGCAGATTATATGGGAGGATATGGAAGAAGGAAAGGGAAGGACGAAATCAAGCAATTATAGTATAATCTCAAAATAAACTTAAAGCTTCCTTTCCTTACCTGACATTACTAAGGAAACAATGTTTTCATTTAGAAATAGCAGCAGTCACTAGAATATACAACCCACGAAGAAGTGGGACTGAACAGACAAATTTCAATTCCCACGACCAACTGACTGTATTTATTAAATAACAAAGAAACATATACTGACGTGATATATTTCACAAAGTGTATGCATATTTTTGTCAAAAATTGGAGTGGATAAAATTTATCCTTAATAGATACTCATGCAGGCTTTGAACTGCCTTTCATTTTAGCTGTCTGTATAATAATTACTTCATGTCCTCATAAAGACTTAAAATCCGTGTTATCCAATCTTTAAATGCAATGGTATCAAAGGAAAACTGTGTAAGGACATGTAACACATATTCACTTACTTTACAAAATATTCTTCTCACATGATATGGCCTCATTCTGCAACCCAATAACCAGGCAGAGTGTGTTACAAGTTTCCAGTGCATTGTGAATGGCATTTCATAATCTACAGGGTAAGAATTGCTCTTGAATGTTGCACTGGATTCCATATTTCGTCTCAGGGTAAACACAAAAGAGTACTATTTGGCCTAGATCTGTTCCTTTTTATATAAATTGGACTGGAAAATTGCAACCGCTTTATTTAGAAATATTCACAAGAGAGACACTGATTATTAAGGTCATTTCTGTGACTACAGAAGTGACTTGAAAACTAGTCTCATGATGAGGAACTTTGTGTGGGAAGTAATTAAACTTAGCTAAAATTGGGAGAAATAATTGATAAAGGAGAAAAAATTTTAAGCCTCTCCAATCAATACTTAAAGATAAAACACTTATATTTTCAGTATAGGAGATCCTTGTCTTCCTCCACCTTCTCTTCTTCCTTGTCTCTTTATCATCCCATTTCATGAAGCAGGAAATAAAGGGAAAGGGCAGTTTCCGTGCTGGTTAGGGCACTATCTCCTTTAATGGCACCCTCCGGAGTCAAATCCTAATGAAAAATAAACTACAAAGTCTGTAAATATCAAAACATACTGAATGTAAATGGAACCCATTACCTACGGTCTGATGCCTTGCTCACCCTTGATGCAGTCAGGGGTGGGAGGCTTGGACCTGCCTCAACTGTATGTACCAAGTTTTGCTGACTCCCTATGGGAGGCCTTACCCTTTTGGAGGAGGGGATGGAAGGTAGTTCAGGGGTGGGGATGCTGGGGTGGGGATGGGAAGGAGGAATGAGAGGGGGAATCTGTGGTTGGTATGTAAAATGAATAAAAAAATTTAAAGAAAAAAATAGTCACGCAGTTAAGAATAAAACAGGATAAAGATAGGAGGGAAGAACGCATGTGTTTTTAAATAGTGATATCGTAGTGGTTCAATAAATGTTAATGTTATTACTACTCATACTTTAGTTATCTGATATTGTTACAGACTGGAAGAGAGAAGATATACACATTTCTCATGCCCTTAGTACTAGAACCACTTTTCTGAGTATTATAATAGCTGTGATGAGTTAAGGAATGAAAGAGATACCAACTACATTGAAACCAGCCAGCCTACACATATTCAATGACTACTTTATGATAAAAAGTTATCCTTTGTACTATCATGGTCTTCCATTTTTGTCATTTCCAGGCAGTCATACTCTTTAATTTCCTGTTTTATGCCCTGCATTCCAACAACTACCATTTAAAGGAATTGAATAATTAATAAAACTGTTTAAAACATGAAAGAAAAACAAAGGCAAAAAACAAATTATAAGGCCACAAGAGAAGCTGTACCTTGACAAATGAAAAACTTTGTTAACAAAAAGTATGGCTCATCACAAATGGAGTTAGGAAAATAGACAATACTGAATGTGAAAATCTATATAGATGGACAAAATCCCAGGCATGTTCTTGCATGTGTGTGGTCATGTTGGTAAGAGTCAGAGTGAGACTTAGAGTTACTCCTGCTAACTTATGTGACTAGGAGGCATAGTCTCCCAGCAAAGTTCCTCTTCCTCTGACTCCCAGAATCCCCCGACACACACCTTTTCACAATGTTCCCTGAGCCTTAGGTGCAGCGGTGTTTTGTACACATATCCAATGTGCTGGGCTTCACAACTCTTCATTTTGATTGATTGTGGTTTTATGCAATTGTCTCTGTTGTAAAGAGAAGTCTGCCTGATGAGGGGTAAGGACTACACTTCTCTGTGGGTATAAGAGCAAATGAACAAGCAAGACACCAACCAACATGCCAAACTGGACAGGGAAAAGCTCTTGAGGCCTGAGGCCTGAGGCCTACACAAAGAACTATGGCAACTGAGTGAAGCTGGGAGCTGGAGAAGTAGTCCCCCCTTCCTCCACAAGGGAGAGCACACTAATTGGTTGTCCAGTGATAAATGTTCAGCTCTGAAACCATACACACAAGTAACATCATATGAATGCAACAGGTTATTTTTAGGATGTGTGTGTGTGTGTGTGTGTGTGTGTGTGTGTGTGTGTACACATGCAATAACAATTATTGAAAAAAGAGGCCATGAATTTGAAGGATAGTGGGGAGGGCCATATGGGAGGCTTTAGAGGGAGGAAAGGGAAGGGAGAAATGTTGTAAATAAATTACAATCTCAAAAAAAAAGGAAAACAAAAAAACAAAAAAAAACAAAACCACCGACCTCATGCATGGCTGTAACTTCTCAAGTGTGTACCAGTTGACAAACCACAATCCATTGCATACCTTTAAAGAATATTTATTTCACAGCACTGCTGTTCATGGCTGAATCCCACTGTCTACAAACAGGAAGACAAATGCACAGGAAATTATATTTGCTATGGACCTGTTTACATCGATCATCACTTTGTTTTCATGCTACTAGGCAGTCTGGCTAGATTTTACAGCTATTAAACTGTAGCTTTTAGTTTTCCAAACAATCTTTTTTTTTTCTCCTTGATCTTCCTACATCCTGACACACCCACAAAGACAAACATTTTCAAAATCATGCTCAATTCTACTAGATGAATGGGAAATGTCCTGCTATCTACCTTAGCTAATCAACTGACATGCAAAGAGCTTAGGATACTTTCATTATGTATTTAGAAATTTTGTATTTGTCATATTTAGAAAAATATGTTTTTGTTATGCAGCTTGTAATTATTCTATTTGTTGCTACTATAAAGTCCTGTCTAGAAATAATGTTACAGTCAACTAATATCTGGCCATGTAAAAGGCTGAAGAAATGTGAAATTTCTTGTGTTCTTATGCTTTCTTCACCTCTTAAACAGTAAAACATTTCTTTCTTGTTATTGAGATTTCTTTTAATGTTAACATTAATTTTAAAATGTGGCTCCCTCTAACATACCACTGCAAAATATGATGTAAAATGGAGAGCAAAAGGAAGAATAGAAAAGACAGGAAGCAAAGATAGGACCTGACCCATTCAATCTTGGATATTTGTTCTATCTTGGAAAGCATTGGCTATTTCTTGCAGATATTCCTGAATCTATCATTTTTCTTGCCAAATAAATGTTTAAGTATTAGTATAGATCTGCCTTAAATTTCTTTTGTACTTTCAGACTGATCCTTTGGCTACCTGTCTCCTGGCTTCTTTTTTTGATACCATATTGTAAAGATCTGACTGCCTTGTTTAAAAGAGAAGCAAAGAGGGTTATTTAAATTAGGGTTTTCATTGTGGGGTTATTTTGGTGTGGTTTGGTACCAGATTTAATGTGAAAATGGTATTTTTGGGTGTTTGATTTGCAGAAATAACTAGCTTAAATGCTTCAGTTTCCAATGGTAATTAGATTTCAACCCAGACAGTCTGGATAACTCTGGATTTACTACCTTGTAAAGAACTATCATAACAAGCCCTTGAGCATTATTTGAAAATTAATAAACTAAAGTAGGAGGAAGCACTTCACTTTCCCATAGCAACATAGACTGAGTTATACTGTTTTATTGCAAAATTTACTTTTCAATTATAGGTTTACTAAATTAAGTGGCTTGAATAGCATAAAAACAATTATTAGTTTCTTCACACTGCAGATGACTAACTCAATGAGTCCATTTTACTGTAAAAAAAGAAAAAGGAAAGAAACCTCTTTTCTTTAATAAATAAATAAATCCTTCCCTTTATTGCCTGAAAATAAATTCTAATTCACAAATAATTCTTGCTTCTACTGTATTAATAGAAAGCCTTCTGTAGTTATGTGGGGTTTTCTAAATTAGGTAAAAAATAACTCACCCTAAAACCTTATTTGCTAAAGTCTTTTCAAGTTTACATTTTTATTTTCTGAAAAATGAAATTTCAAGTAGAGCAGCTTAATTGCTAACTTTTGCAAATGTGCAAAAGATTTGGCAATCTGGATTGGAGCTAAATAACAATTGCCACTGATAATTATATTAAATTTAAAAGCTAAAATTGTGCATAAATTGGGTTAATTGCTCAGAAGAGAGTGAGGAAGACAAAACTACTTAACCTAATTCTTGCCATTACAGGGTTAGGATGGAGAGCTGATATTAGTATATCCTGATGGAGAAGAGTGCTATAGTAATCCTCTAACTACAAACCCCAGGCAGGGGCTGTGTTATATAGCATGTACATTTAATGGCTGACTTCATATGAATGACATAGTGTGTAAGCATATATGTGTTTGTGAGTGTGTGTGTGTGTGTCTATGAGTGTGAATGTGTGATGTGGAATAGAATTTGTTTAACCATATAAAGATATATTGCATTTGTTTGTGTTGCAGAATAATTAACTATGTAAAGATGTGTTGCTGTTTTACCTTGCTTGTCTAAGGCATCTGATTGGTCTAATGAAAAGCTGAACAGCCATTAGCAAGTCACAGGAGGGATGAGCAGGCCTGGCAGACAGAGAAAAAAGGGGAGCCAGACAGACAGACTGGGAGGAAGCATGAAAGCGGGATGGACAGTACATAAATGTGGTAAATGAGTTTCCTCAGGGCAGCACATAGATTAATAGGAATGGGATAATTTAAGTTAAGAAACAAGCCTAAGCTAAGGCAGAGTATTCATAATTAATAGTAAGTCTCTGTGTCATGATTTAGAGGCTAGCAGTCCAAGTAAGCCTGCTTCAAGTGTGCGTGTATGTATGTATGTTTGTGTGTATATGTGCATGTGTGTGTGAATGTATGTGTTTGTGTGTATATGTGCATATGTATGTGTGTATGTGTGTGAGTGTGTGTGTTTTAGAAACTGGAGAAGGAGCAAGAGTCATAGTCTGAAGAGATTCCAAAAGAGTAATCAACAACAACAACAACAAAAGATCAATATTTCCTCCCATACCTGTCCTCCCAGCTGAACTAAATCTCAACACATTTATTCTCTTATACTTTACAGCATGATGAAAATGAAAGGGCTTTGCCCAAAATACCCATGCTTTAAATTTTAGTTCCAAAAGTTCCAAGAAATGCCATACTTGTCAAGTCCATTCTCTGATTTTTAACTTAATTTTCTCCTCTAATAAATGAATGTGATCTTCAAGAATTGCTGCAAGAATTATATGAGTTCTTAGACACTAGTTTCTAAATGGTACCTAAAATACCCCAGTCAGGATAGCAGAGCCTATGCCCAAGTCACTGATTTTTTGAGAAAAATCCTCATACTTTAAATTGTTTTTTATATTACTTAAGGCATGTTTCACATGTTTAAGTCTCTAAGTCCTCAAGTAATCACTTTAGTGGTAGTAAATCAAAAATGGAAAAAAGAGAGTTGAGAAAACAAGCAAAAGGAATAGAAAGTTTTACCTGTTGAATAGGAAGTCTCTAAGCTGTTCAGTTTAGTAATTTTAATTCTGAAGGCACCGACAGTGAACAAAGGCGATGTCTAAGTACATGTTCCTATTTCAACAGGAAAAGATGCTGACGAACAGAAAGCAATCAATAAATCAAGTCAAAATACATGACTATGAATCATCAATATATGAGTGCAACTTTCAGTGAAGAATACAAAGCTAAAGGTGTGTTCAATACTGCTTGAAAAAATCAAGAGCGATGAGTTCCTGTATAATCACAGTCAGATGCTCAGCTAGTATCAAGTAAATCAGTGGAAGGCATGAAAATGTGTGAATGAATGGTGTCATGTCAGTTAGAACCTCAAATATGAGTTAAAAATTTCTGGGGAGTTACTGGCGGTGGATAGTTGCTAGTGGAAGTAGAATCATTCTTATTTGAGGATGTGGCCACTGGTAATTTTCCCATGCTCCAGGGGATGTTCACACACCCATGCAAATAAGGTCATCACTAACAGGACATATTGGTACAATAAAACCAGAAAAAAAAAAAACACCTGTAGTTTGGAGGAGGGCATGTTGAGGGTATATAACAGAGTTTGAGCGAATAAATAGGGGGTAGATACAATCATATTTGCATGTGCACATGTACGAAATAACAAAAATATATAACTTAAAAAATATACTGTAATATTACAAAAGACTAATTTGGCTTCTAAATGTCTTTTTTTCCTTTCTATTTTGTTACTATTATAAACATTCAAAATCTAAGGGATTTCCCCTAAAAGCAGAGATCTGTATTCCTTGGAAAATGAACTGATCCCATGGCAGCAGCATCTATTGTTGCCAGGCAGCACATTTCTGGAAACGAACAGAACAGAGTGGCATGCTTTGTCTGTTAATTCATTTCCACCTTGGGCGTCGTTGATCTCCAAATTCTCAACTTTCTATTATAAAATGCTATCTTAATTTCAAACACGAGGATGGACCTCTAAAACTCTTCAGGGTGTGTCCCTTCTCACAACACGATGAAGATCCCAGAGTAACTAACTACCAAAGATTTGCATCCTAAGCATTCTTCATATTTTGGATCAACAAAATTTCTTTGGAAAATTTAGATGGGAGAGTGATCTCTACCTACTAGATATTTTCACAATCTCTGTGACAACTAGAAGTGAAATGTGCCCAGTCATTGCTAAGTAACCTAAAGAGTTACATAATTACTGAGTGCAGGGATGTAAAGCAAAAGATGACGACAGGCCAACATTGGAGATGTTTTGGGGATGCAGATTGGCTACTGACAACACCCCTGGCACTGTAGTCTCTTTGTGTAGTCGCTTACACATGGCTAGTAATTTAAGTATACTATTCAAACTTAAGCGATTTAAACTTGAGTATGATAATAATATGGTTTACTACATCCATTGATTTTTCAAGTGGAGAAGAACAAGGAAGCCCGCTAACAGCATGATGTCATACAATGCAACATTCTGCACATGGTGATCTCTGGGGAGTATTAATATGCTAGCATTTTATCCTGCCTCCTACTTACACATTGTTCCCGGTGAATTATATTTTGAGCACAACTAGGTTATACATTATGCAGGATCACTATTATTTATGTAAGTGAGGTTTACCACTAACATTCCAATATGGATTTCTTGATCTTACTAAGAGACCAGTAAAGCTTCCAAGAATAGAAAAGCATGCCTAAAATTAAGTAATCCTTGTGGGGTACACCATAATGGTGGAATAGAAGTGCAGTGATTGAAGATTTAAATCTTAAGGGAGTCTTTAATAATAATAAACTGGATAAAATGCTATTTATAATTATATGCACTTAAATTTTATATATACATATTAAAATATCTTAAAACAGCATTAGGTTTATAACTTGATGATAACATGTTTACCTAGTATGTATGGGTCCTGGGTTTGATTCACATGTAAACAACCAAAATTCTCAAAATACTAAATGAATTGAACTGCCAGACCATAACAAACATTCCCCATGCTTCATCTATTCACAGTTCACTTAAAAATAGTTAGGTAGTACTATGTAATGCTAAAAGACATGCGTTAGTTAAACTTTACATTTGCAGAGTCAGAAAAGTAAACGTAATTCAGAATGCTTCTTGGTAATCTGAAACCGTTTTCCTAATGCCAATTTGTCTCCATCTCTTCCTTTTGTGAATGAAGTTACAGTCGATGTATGTTGCCCTCTGTACCTTGTCCAATGTCAATTTTAATAGTCACATTTTGCCTTAAAGTACAGTACAGTTCTTCCTTGGGAAGCCATGCATGGACTACTTGAATCATGTTACTTGTACCTTGTTGATTTTATCTCTTTGCTCACTATCATCAACATAGAATCATAGAAGTAAGACATTTGGTCATATATTTAGAAGACGATCATTCCTTTTTTTTTTTAGGTTTCCTAGTCCAATTTTATTTTCTATTAATTAATTAAAAATTTTCCCAACCCAACCTGATCACAATTTCCCCTACCTCCCTCCTCTCCTCCCAGTCCCTTCCCCCCAACCTCCCCTCTCCACACCCTACCCTTCCACTCTTTCTCCTTTCTCTTGAGAAAAGTGCCAGCCTATCATGGATATCAGCAACCACGGTATGCCGAGTTCCAGTAAGACTAGGCACCTCCGCTCCTGTTAAGGCTGGACAAGACAACCCAGTAGGAGGAAAGGGTTCAAAAAGCAGGTAACAGAATCAGAGCTCCCTCTGTTAGGAGTCCTACAAGAAGGCCAAGCCACACAACTATAACCTACGTTCATAGGGCCTATGTCAGTCCCATGCAAGTTCTCTGGTTGTCTGTTCAGTTTCTGTGGGCCCTTATGAGCCGAGGTTAGTTGATTCTGTGGGTTTTCTTGTGGTGTCCTTGACCCCGCTGGATCCCATAATCTTTCCTCTGTCTCTTCCATAGGATTCCCTATGTCACCTAATGTTTGGCTGTCGTCTCTGCATTAATTCCTGGGTGAAGTCTCTCTGATAACTGTTGGACTAGGCAATGATCTGTGAATGTAGCAGAATATCATTAGGAATCATTTCACTGACGTTTTTCTCTTTTTGCCAGTCATGTTTAGCTCTACCCTAGGTCTCTGGGTTATCCAGCCTCTGGGTCCTGGCCCTTCAATCCAGCCTCTGGGGCCTGGCCCTTCAAGCTGTGTCAGGGTTGGGCTCTGTCTCATAGTGTGCATCTCAAGCTGGACCAGTCATTAGTTGGCCATGCCCATGACTTTGGTGCCCCCTTTGTTCCATCAATTGTAGGTCAGAGGTTATGTGGCTGGGTTGGGGGTCTCAATCCATCCACTGGAAGTCTTGCCTGGTTACAGGAGATGGCTGTTTCAGGCTCCATGTTTCCCATTGCTAGGAGTCTTAGCTAGGGTCACCATCACAGATTCCTGAGAGTTTCCATTGCACTGAGTTTCTAGCTCATCCCAGAGGTGCCCCTGATTCCAATTAGAAAGATAACCATTCTTGATAGCAATTGTTTATTTTACTAAAGTACATAAAACTACAGTCTTCCATGCTAGGGGATCTCCTTACTTGAAAGTCAGCAGAAAGAATATTTCATATTTAAGGCTAAAATCAACTCTAAGCAGCAGCAACCTTAACACATCTTCAGACTTGTACAAAAGTAGTCAACTCCACCAGTGTCTGTATGTGTAAGAGTTGATACGCCAGAGTATCCATATAACAGGCCTTTCCTCCATCATCAAAAAAAAATCAAACTTTCTTTCAAACTTCCTTTGAGAAAGTGTTATCTCAGCTAAAAAGCAATTGTAATTCATATTAAGCAGTGTTATAAACAGATTTTAGCCAACCAGGCAGCCTTGATTTTTTTTTTTTTTTGCCTACCAACATGAAATGACTCAGTATATAAAATCCATGTTTACAAATACTTTTATATTTAATTTAATTGTTAGCACTATGCTTAGTGATATAAGGTCCTTCTAATGTGTTGTGAAATTCATGTTCGCTTTGTGCTTGGCTCAGAACCTCCCCAACCTAACCAAAAAAGCAAAACACTAAAGTTTCTTGTTAACAGAACTAGTTACTAAATCTTCCCGTTGCAGTACCATACATATACGTAAGATATGCACAGCTTAGATGTCCAAGTTGGATCAGCCAGATGTTGCACTAGAGGACAGAGACCACAAAATGCGATAAATTAACATCTACTTAAACCAGTCTTGAGAATTAAGGAGAATAGTTGGAAGATGCTATATTTGAGAAATGTCATCAACCAGAAACCAGACTCTAAAATTTATGAACAGATGATCCAGAAGAAAAATCTTGAACAGTTGTGATCAGAATGTACATTCTAGAAAGACTGTGCTCCATGGATATTCTCTTAGTATGACGCTTTTGTTTGTTTGTTTGTTGTTTTTTTTTAGTTTACCTCAATACTTTAATTCAGATTAAACACCCGAAGACGAACTTATACAAGCTTAAGTATGGTTTAACTATGACAACTGTAGGTAGCTTTTATGCCATAGAGAAAATAATACAGTTTCTTCTGGAAGGTAGAGATCTGTCAGTCCACTTTATTATGAAGCCAGCTTGGAAAAGAAAATGATGTGTGAGCTAATGAAAGCACAAATAATTGCACTGGACATTTTTATGCTGCCACCAGACCTTTGCTAGGCTACATAAACTGATCTTAATTTTGTTATACTGACCCCTTAAGGCACTTCCTATTGTAAAATACTCTATTAAGAATTGGTCTACATTTGGAAAGCAATAATATTAAGTTTGTTATGGCTTTTTGCAGTTCAGGCATTAATTTAGATTGTGTAATCCTCTTATGATTTTAATGGGTAAAAGCTATTTTAAGAATTTTTGCAAGCAAAGTATATAGGTATACTTAGAAAAGAATTTCTCTTTGAGGCCCTTTAAATAAAGATATTTATGTTAAATTGATTCATGTTAAAAATGTAACACACCCAGTCAGAAAGCCTTAACAAGACAGGTTCCTCTGTAAGGTAGTATTATTATTCAACCTTGGCTCCAGAGTCTTGATTTTAAAAGCCAAGTTTGGTCTATCTCTTATGAATATGTAACAATATTTTTAGGACTGTTAAAGAATGTTATATTTTTATGGGAAAAAATTAGCAAAAACAATAAACAAAGTATTTTTAAAAAATCTCATTATCCTCATAATGGAACCTATCCTGAATGTATATTTTAATATGACAATATATCCTGTCAATAAAAAACAGGTTTAAAGCTAATTAGTATTCTGTTCCATGAATGTTATAATTTACTTAATACATATGTTATTACTGAATGTTTCTAAAACTTACTGATTTGTTTATTTTGATATTAAAATTAATGTTTCAAAGAACATTTTTCAACCTTTTGTAGAAAGGAATCTTTGCAAATAGAATCTAAAGGTAAGGGCTCTGGACCAAGCAAGATGGTTCAGCAGATAAGGTGCTTGTTAACTATCCCTGGAACCACATAGTAGAAGAGGAGAAGGACCTCTGCAAGATGTCCACTGACTTCCATAAACCTCTCTCTCTCTCTCTCTCTCTCTCTCTCTCTCTCTCTCTCTCTCTCTCTCACACACACACACACACACACAGCTACATGGGCACACTGCAAAACCAAAAGCACAAAGAATATGGGCTCCAACACCTAACGTGAAAAGTACAGTTTCAGTAATTCGTGAAATTTCAAGTGTGTCCATGCTCGTGCCCATGCCTATGCCCGTGCATGTGTGTGTGTGTGTGTGTGTGTGTGTGTGTGTGTGTGTATGTGTGTGCATGTGCAAGCACACATGGGCACACGCGTAGCTTTAATTTTACAAACTAGAAAGAAAGTCATATTAATTTAAAATTTTACATTTACGAGCTTAGAAGATGTCTCAGTGGAATAAAACACAAGTTTCTCTCCCAAAGGACCTTTGTTGGATTCCTAGTGCCCACATGGTGACTCACAACCTTCTAAACTGCAGTCTCAGGGACTCTCACGCCCTCTTCTGACCTCCTCAGAAACATGAGTGTGGTGCACAGGCACACAAGCAAAACACCAACACATATAAAATAAAATTTTAAAAAAAGAAGCAAGTTTTAAAATGTATGTTTAATTACTAAAGAGCTGTATTTCCCACATGGTTATTGTTTACACTCTACAAATTGGTAGTTTAAATCCTAGGCTTTTACTTTTATTGAACTCATGTTTTTTTCTTAGAGTTTTGTTTCACCTCTTTACAAATTAAAGAATACACAGAATCTGCATATACTTATAAACATAATCTCCATGAAGAGAAGTATTGTTGTCTCTTCTATTCTTTGTCATATCCCTAATCCCAAATCAATCATGGCTTATCCCAAATATTGACTAAAACACCAAATATCTTTAATGAATAAACAAATAGAAAAACAGAAATTTTTAGAAATAGAATAATAAAATAATTTTTTTGTAGATGATTATGATTCTTGGCCACTCAAATTTGATGATTTCAATTATTGTACTTTAATGCCCTACTCTCATTTGAGTCATGGTTATGAAAGTTAGTACATAGTATGTTTTCTTTGTATCATGGCACCTTTGAGTTTGTTTATTGATGTCGCTGAAATATTTTCATAAGCTGATCATCGTGGTGTAAGTGACTCACCACATTCATAGAGTAAATGCAAAGATAAAGGGGACAAGAATATTTTTACTTAAATCACATGCAATTCATGGAGAACACTACTCTTGGTTCTATTTAGAAAAGGAGTTGAGTAATGAATTAAAAAATCAGCATTTCTTTCTTTAAGTGATGAAAAAACCTGAGTAGGTATAACATGTCTAATTTATTCAAATGAAAGATTTATAAATAAACACAAAGTCAATAAGGCACACTCAAACCATAAATATTTAAAAGTATGCTGTATTGGTAAGAGTCTAGCCTGGAAGTAGGAACAAAGTACACAGCTTTGTAGCAAAAGGTACTTATCACTTATCTAGATAGTGTACATGCTCCAGGATGAGAAGCCAATTGGTGATCCAGTGCAGCGATCAGCAACCCTAGAAGGCTGAGGGAAATTAGGTCAGCTTCTACTTGAGCAGCACAGAGAACACAAGAGTGATGAAACTAAGTTCACAGTGTGTTCTCTGCTGATATTAGAGGTACCACAGGGAGACGGAGATGGGGAGTGATATGCCGGAATCTTTCTGAACCCCACCTTCTGTTCTACCGGGGCCTCCCATTAGCTTCATTTACCTAGAAACCAGAGTTCCAAATAGACTGAACACGTTTCTTGAAATGCGAAGCAAAGCAGAAGGGATGAGTGAAGAAAACTGAGAGTAACTGACAATGGATGGTATTAATCCTGAAGTGTCCAGTGAGCAGAATTCAAAGGTCATTTGGTAAAGGGTCTTTTTGCGGGTATTAGCAGACAAATGATTTGCCAGAAGAAAGTTGAAAGAAAGTTGTGTTCCTGGGGACAAACAAATTAAATGTAAGAACTGTTTAGCAGATGAGCTACATCTAGGAAAAAAACATAATAAAATGAAGAATAGAAGATTTAAAATGGACTGATGTACTTGATCTTGAAGCGTAATCTTGTGATCTCAGATTAGTAGTCAAGTATTTCTAAAACTGGGTCAAGAGCATGGGCTGTAATTGGCTCATCCTAGCTCTAGTTCCATTTCTTTGTACACGATTACTGACTGAATATGTTTCTCTGGGCCTGTATCACCACTTCACCACCCAAAAGTTAGTCTCTGGTAATTCTGCCTTCATACAAGTCCTTCACATACAGCATGTTCCAGTGTTTTTTCTTTCTTATTCTACTTACATCAACCTTTTCTTGCCTGCCAAGCTTCTATGAAACATTTGTGATTGAAATCACACAGGATTTTGTTCCTGGGATGTATCAGTTAAGTTCAGATTTCTGTGTCATGGTAGTAACCTAAGTTACTCTTTGTCACTTATTAAAACTCAGCCTTTACTTATCCTCACAACCTTTCTTTAGAGTTCCCAAAGGGCTTGAACCCTACATTGCTTTTGCATCTTGTACTCAAGGGATATGTGTAAATTTCTTAGTAAATGTTTGTCAGGTCTCAGTGTAGAGACTAGAATTCTGGTTTTCATAGTAAAAATGTAGGATGAGTGTCTGGATGAACACCAGGCATATACTCTACTCTTGGCTTCAGCTCCAGGTTACAGGGATAGGGATTGACCTAAATTATGATGGAATTGTTCACTTGCCACAAGGCTTTGAAACAGTTGATTTTCCATTTTCCTGAAGAAAAAGGAAATAAGTAAGAAGTCTGCTTAAACAAGTAAATTCCATATTATTGGTATATATTAAAATTAATTGATCTTCAATCTTGCTCTACCAAGAAAAGTTTAGTATAATTTATAATTACATAAGTTCTTTAAGTGTTTGCTATTATAAAGTGAGGGATCAAGTGATATAGTTGTGGTTGAATATAATGTGAAATAAATAAGTTAACCTAATTAGTAAGTGTTTACTCAATTGCTTTTTTTAAAAAGTGAAAACATTGAAATTCATGCTCATTGATTGTGAAATGTATGACACTATTTTAAACTATTGTCACAATATGAGTAGAACAGGTCCTAATAATGGAAGCAACAACTTCATCCTTGCCATCTAACTGAAGCTTTATATCTTTTGGCTATCATCTTCCTATAAGGTAATCACCACTGTAA
>CABHPH010157182.1:12998-34270 GCA_902168325.1 Peromyscus nudipes
TCTCTCTCTCTCTCTCTCTCTCTCTCTCTCTCTCTCTCTCTCTCTCTGGAACTTATTGGAATGACTTACAGGCTGCAGTTCAACTCGCGGTGAATGGAAAGCCCAAGAATCTAGAGTTGCTCAGTCCTACAAGGTTGGGTGTCTCAGCTGTCTTCTGTATTTGCTGGAATCCAGAAGACACAGGTTCCAGCCCCAGTGAAGGATGGATGTGCGGACAGGGTGGGGGAAGCAGGCGAAGAACGAAGCCTTCCTTCTTCCATGTCCTTTACAGGCTTCCAGCAGAGGGTGTGGCCCAGATTAAAGGTGTGTCATCCTGCCCAAGATCAGGAGCAAAGGCGTGTTGTCTTCCTGCCTCAAGACTGGGATCACAAGTGTGTCCCCCATTTCTGGATTGTAGCTCATTCCAGATAAAGTCAAGTTGACAACCAAGAATAGTCATCACAGAGCAGTCTAGACTTCAGGGTGAGACCCTGTTTCAGAAAAAGAAGCCAGTCTCCCGCT
The DNA here is from genome assembly GCA_902168325.1 of Peromyscus nudipes. NCBI lineage: Eukaryota > Metazoa > Chordata > Mammalia > Rodentia > Cricetidae > Peromyscus > Peromyscus nudipes. The sequence goes on from CABHPH010157182.1 coordinate 13,500, forward strand.
GTCCAAGACAGAATGCAAACCAAAGAAAAAGAAGACTGAAGTAGTCCTGGGTGCGGAAGAAGTGTCTGGGATTAGGGTGTGTGGTGAGAATCAGCAGAGGAGATGGGAAAGGCCTGCAGAAAGGCTTGAGGAAAGCCCAAGGCAAGGTGGTCCACAAAGCAATAGAATACAGTAGTCTCTTCCTTTAAGTTACTTTTTAAAAGCCTTCGTGTTTCTATTCTGTTCTTCATAAAACCAACCAGAGGGATTTCACATTTGAAGGGCTCAGCCAAGCACAGCTTACTTAGGGTGTGACAATCTTCTGACCGCCCCCCCTCCAATAAGTCAATGTTAGGCTATCCACAGCAACAGGCTTTTCTCTTCCTCCACGTTCCTATCAGCCTTGACACACCTGTGAGTATGTGTGCGGCCCGAGTGAGGTAAGTCTTCCAGCACGTTCAGGCTGAGAGTGTGCCCTGGACCACAGGTGTATTATGATCAACCCACGTGAGTCTATTAAATGGGTAACAGAATTTTTAAAGATATAAAGTAAGGAAATACACTCATGATTACAGAACGGAGTAGACAGCAGAAGTCGTCCTCTGATCTGACCAGGAGCGAATCCACCTCGCAGGCAGGAGCAGGGAGAAAGGGCATGTGACCCTTCTCCAACTCTTTATAAAAGGTCACTTACAACGGCAGGAAGCACCACCTCCTTTGGGCCGTAAAGTCCAAGGTCACGAGGGGAGCAAATACCACTACACAGGTGGATGACCTTCCAGTGAGAGAGGAACCAGTGCTCTCAAAGCATCGGATGCCCAAAGTGCCACCATTGTCCACTTAGGATCTCTGGAACAGCAGGGAGGCAGAGAGAGCTTCTGCAGGGAGACACCTGGACTCTTAATTTAAGCTGCTTACTCTCCCTGCCTCACTTAGCAATCAAAATCTGAGAAGCAAGCCGCCTTTGGTTCCTTTAGCTGCCAGAGAGAAGGTGGGCTCTCGGGCTGACGGGCAATCACTTCAGAGGGCTCTAGGAGGAGCAGAGGCAGCAGCTGTCTCGGAGCAGGGGCTTTGTGGCGTGGATTCTGAGTATCTCATCTTGCTGAGCATCTAGGAAATGGCTCCGGACTCCCTCGTGAAACACTAACAAGCAATTTTGCTGGAGAAACCAGACTCAGCACACCCCAGCTTATCGGCCCCACCCACACCCCTTCTCTTGCACATGCGCACTCGCTTCATGCTGCCAAAGGTGGGACTGTGCAGGGAAATGGCCGCCAGGAGACAGAAGGAACCGGGGACTTTACAAAGCAGAGCGAAAAAACCAGACCCATTCCAACCTTCTAATAATGCCATTTTCTTTTCAAACTGTAGATAAACTGAGGCTCAGAATACTGAGATGACTTCTCAGGAGCCACCAAGGGGTTAGTGACAGGTCTAACTAAGTTCTGGGGTTTGCTATTGAACTCTTCTTTCTAGGGGTGGTGGTGGGGGAGCAGAAGCCTTGACTGTTAGTTGCTTACATACACTTTTCACATCACAAGCCTTAGCTTTCCCTTAGTAAGGAACAATTGACATCATTTATCAGCTCATAGCAGCCTTCCTGCCCCTCTCCAGCACGCGACCTTCATCTCCTTTCTCCCACTTTTCTCTGAGTGGCTTTCATTGTCTCGTTTTCACGGTCACACTGAAAACATCCTGTAGTCCCTTTGAACCCATTGCATGGCCCTGTAGAGTTCTGTGACTTGGCCCAGGAACAGTCAAACAGAAACAATGCCACCAAATAACTGCTTGTGCAGCATTGATCAGGCTGGCCTGGGGGTCCAGCTGAGGGCCAGAGTCGCAGCTACAAGACTTCACTCTCAGCTCAAAGGCTGACCCTGTAGAAACAGCTCAGGAAGACCAGAAAACTAGATGCCACGAGCCATGGATAAGTGGCAAGATCTCTGGAATTTTTTCCCCTTTATTGATAATGAGAAAAAAATGAGGCTGAAGATCCTCTTCCAGGGCAGTCAGTCATTTTTTATGGTCGGAAGCAGGACTATTATGGCATCTTTTGACTCTCTCATGCTGATTGTTCCAGTAATGGATAACTAACCCTACTAAAGAAAACAGAAACAGAGGGGACAGAATATGAGTATATTCTTTTAGGCTTTATGTTTCAGCTCATATTAGAAGTATTGCTCCTTGAGAAAAGAGAGTACGTTTATTGTTGTATTTCTAGTGTCCCCAACAGAGCTCGGACATCATAGGCACACAGTAATTATTACATGAATGAATTAATGAATGAAATGAACCTGAATACCCAAGATATCTAACCTCTGCTGTTACTGTCTTGAGATAGGGTCTCACTATGTAGCTCAGCCTGGCCTTGAACTTTTGATTCTCTTGTCTTTGTCTGCCAGTGTTGAGATCACATGCATACATCATGCCTGGCTTCCAGTATTTCTTGTCTTATAAACTTGCCTTCAAAACTATAATAAATGAAAACTACTTTAGCTCTTGTGTATGTTTTAGAGTCCTGTGATACTCCATGATTCCCTACAACTCTCTCAACCCAATTAGGTTAGGTCCTGAGGTCTTTTTGACATATCCTATACTTGCTATAATTTGAGCCTGTCTTAATTTATACAAAAATAATTTGAAGCATAAAGAAAAGCCTCATATGAGATGTGAACTGACAATTCACAAGGAAAATGTGAAAATTAGCCTTACTCCTGGGAAATAACACTTACTAACATTCATTTATCTTACTGCAAAAGGAATTTAAATTGAACCATTTCTCACCAATGAGGCTAGAAAAACTCTAAAATCTGACCACATACTTATTGGTGCTGCTATGATACAAGAAGAACTTGCCCCAGATTATTGCCAGAAATGAAAAATGCATAATTTAGAGAAGTTTTTGCAAAATTTAGAGATATTTTATAAGTATTTACCATCTGATCCAGAAATCACACCAGATGTTTGTCGTTAAGGGATCTAGATTCAGAGACATATCTGCAAAAATATGGTCAAGACAAATGCACAAAGTACTATTATGGCATTACGTGTAGCAGCAAAGGACTAACAAAGCCTGAGTCAAGAGAATCTGACTTCCAAAAGCAGTAGCCTAAAAGAGTCAGCCAGTTACCCAAATGACAAGTTATTTTAACAATGAAATGATGTCTAGAGTACAGTGACAGAATTCAAAGACTGGCTGCTCTCCCAGTTACCTTTCACACAACGAAGTCAAGTCAGCAGTAGAAAATGACAAAGAGGACGGAACCCAAGAGCCAGATGCACGTTTCCAGGTATCATCTCCGAGCAGAGTCACCGAATTTTCCAGACAATGATGGGTGGCAACATGCATGAAGAATGGTTACCACAGAAGGTTTGGTGTCAGCTTTTTCTTTTGTTTTTTATTGGTCACATAGGCATGACCTTCGCTCTATAGGTCAACCAACACCGTGTGCTCTAGACTTCTACCATATATTGTTAGCATAGACTACCCAGAATGGTCCAAGATTCCACATAAAGGACTTACTTCCTGGCAAGGACATCCTAAGACTTTGAGGTATTTCCCAAGAGTTGGTCAAGGGTCAGAATTTTCTTTGAAATGTGCAGGGTTTGGAAACCCAGGCCATTTGGAGTATTCCTTTACTACAAACTGACCTAGAAGCAATGTGGTTCACTAGTACGCATGCATAAACTTTTAAAAAAATGTGTATTTATGATCGTATGAAAATAACCATAGCAATTCATTGGTGTCTTTTGAAAAGATGCTACAACAACCCACATGATTAACTTAAAAACTGGTAAATTAAGTGCTCATCCTCTTTTTCCTAAATGACTAAAGAAATGAGATGATGATGTAGGGTGGAGGTAGAGGGACTTCTCCTTGTAAAAGTACCTTTGCTTGGAAAAAGAAAGAAAATGGAAAGAACAGGCTATTAGTTTTTGGAAGTACTACTACAGTAATGCCTGTGGCCAAGGATCACCATTCTTTAGGAAGAGAAGCAACAGAACATTCACCTCATTACATACACAAATGCCACATGATGAAACAAGGTTGAAAAAAGAAAAAATATGATCCAGCATCTGGGGATAACCCTCAGTTTATGGGCACCACAGTGAATAATTATGTTAAATGATCCATGAAGGCAGTCAGCAACATCAATATTATGCTGAACTACAAGACCTTGTTTTTCAACTAAAACCTTAAATTTAGATGGTAAATTGTCAACCTACAGACTAAAAGAGACATCAACAAATTAGTGTCTGACATTTAGTTATATCACAATTTGAACTACCAAGTTATAAGACAAAAAGCAAACCAAAACATTTCCAAGACAACTAAGTATAAAGTACATTATATGGATAACTTGTAATGTGCTGCTTAAGCTTATTAAAAGTGGGCTGTGGGCTGAGGAGGCCCTCCCTTGTTTCCTCAAAAACCCTCTGTCTTGGGGCAGCCTGTCCCCTAACTCTAACAAACAACAGAAAATAGCAAGTAGTTAATGACATTAAAACATTATGTGAGCCGGGCTGATGTATTGTGTCCTCCAATATACTGTGTCCCCCAATAAAATTTATCTGAGGATCGGAGGAAAAGGCCAGTCACTATAGTAAACACAGAAGTCAGGCAATAGTAGCACACGCCTTTAATCCTATCACTTGGGAGGCAGGGATCTGTCTGGATCTCTGTGAGTTCAAGGCCATACTGGGAACAGAGGCAGGCATGGTGATACATGCCTTTAATCCCAGCACTAACCATAGAGGTCTGGAGGTCTGTACAGACAGACAGGAAGTGACAGAGCTGGGCAGGAAGAGGAAGTGATGTAGCTGGGTTGAGAGAGAGCAAATGAGTGAGCAGAACAGAAAGGCATGTAGGCATGGATATACAGGAAGTAGCTCTTTTTTGGAGACTGAGGTGTTGGTAAGGTGAGGTTAGCTAGTGGCTTTTCCTATTTCTCTGATCTCTCGGGTTTTCACCCCTATATCTGGCTCCATGTTTTTTATTTAATAAGATCATTTAGCAATTCGTCTACACCAGGCATGGTGGCACATGCCTTTAACCCCAGCACTTGGGAGGTAAAGGCAGGTGGATCTCTGTGAGTTCAAGGCCAGCCTCGTCTACAAAGCTAGTTCCAGGACCGCCAGGACTCTATTGCACAGAGAAACCCCTGTCTCATAAACAAAACAAAACAAAAAAAACAAACCCAAACAAAAACAAACAAAAATACATTGTGGGGTTGAGAACAACTAGAACGTAATGCATTTCCAACTGAAGTTACTATTGTTTAAACAATGAGGAAAAAAAAAGTCTATGTAAGGATTATGTCCTTATTACATCATCAGCCTGCAACAGCATCCCAGCCTAAAAAGTGGGCATGCCCTCCTATGGCTCTTTCTGTATTTTCTCTGTACTCCCGCTCTGCGTGGTCCCCCCCCCCATCTCCTTCCTCCTAACAAAGCTCTAAAAAGGTAACCATGGCTCGTGATTCTTCAGTCACTGCAGCATCCAGTGCTCTCTTCCGTTGTGATAGCCGCGGCCAGCCACAAACGCCCCATTAACCCTGCAGTCTACAGTGAAAATGAGAAGCTAAGCTCATCCATGGACATGTCCTCTCTGCCTGGGACTCTCATTTGGGATCTCGAGCTGAATGTCTCAGCCTCCCCAGTGTTGAGTTTAGCAAAACTTTGTGTTGTGTCAAGCAATTAAAGAAAGACAATGACATGACGAGTAAGGGGGTAGGAATGTATGCAAGGGGGTGATGGTACTGCTCCTTTTGGACTTCTAACATGGTAAGAAACACAATGAGTACACAGAAAGACACGGGATTGTTGATGAAGTCAGCAGGCTGCAGATCCCATGCGCAATAAAAGAGTTTTTGAACTTGGGATGCTAAAAGAAATAAGCTCAAAAATGGTAGTTGAGGCCTGGCATGGTGGTGCACACCTTTAATTCTAGCACTCAGGAGGCAGAGGCAGGAGGATCTCTGTGGTGATATATTGTGCACCCCAATAAAACTTATCTGGGGATCAGAGGACAGAGCCAGTCACTAGATTAGACATAAAGGTCAGGCAGTGGTGGCACACACCCTTAATCCTATCACTGGGAGGCAGAGATCCCTCTGGATCTCTGTGAGTTCAAGGCCACACTGGAAACAGCGCCAGGCAGTGGTGGTGCACACCTTTAATCTCAGTACTGGGAAGCACATATGCCTTTAATCCCAGGAAGTGATGTCTGGGCAAAGAAAGGTACATAAGGCGTGAGAAAAGAGGAACTCACTCTCTTGAGGCTGAGGATTTTGTAGAGGTAAGAACGTGACTGGCTTGTTCTGCTTCTCTGATCTTTCAGCTTTCACCCCAATATCTGGCTCTGGGTTTTTTTTTTAATTAATAAGACCATTTAGCAATTCATGTTACAGATCTCTTTGAGTTTAAGGCCAACCTGGTCTACAAAGTAGGCTACAGACCAGCCAAGGCTGCATAGTAGTGAGACCCTGTCTCAAAAATACAAAACGAAAAATAAAACAAAAAACCAGGGGTGCTTAGCAGAGTGTATCCTGCTTGCAATGGAGTGCACGGAGAGATGTGCTGTGGATAATGAAGACGAGTATATGAATAAGACTGTGGACAGAAGAAGTGGGGTGAAAGACAGGTTCACTGAGAGGAGTCATCAGGATTGGAGAAGATCGTCTCCATGGAGACTGAGGCCACCACAGTAGAGGTAGCATTAGAGAGAGCAACTGTGAGCCGAGTCACAATCTGAATGAGTGGGAAAGATGGGTGGTTGGATGACAGCAACAGGGATAGCTTGATTTAAGGGCAAAACTTAATGGAGGGGAGGATTATTCATGAGTTAAGGAAAGGAACCCTTGGAATGAACTGAGACCTTCTTTGGAACAGAGTTTACACTCCTTTTCTATTTTTATGTGAGGTTTTCAAATGTGGCAAAAATATCAGATGCCTGAGAGAAACAGGCAATTTCTCAGGGCTAATAGTGTGGAGGTGACATTTTAATGAGGCAAAAGACAGTTAGTAGTAGCCTGGGTTGGCCATGTTGATCTCTGTCAGCTTCAGATAGTCATACTGTGATACAGCCCTGTGATAGCACTGGTCTCTAGCCACCATGCAACATCCCCATGCCTATCTAGTCTACCCTTCATGTAGTCATTAAAAAGAACAAGAGTATGAATGACATGGAACGAGGTCCCAGGTCCATCATGCAAAACCAGCCGTCCTGGCTCAAAGCAGTGTACACATGGTATGGGCAGAGATGGGGCTGAGGACACACTCTCAAATATGGCGCTTCCACACACTGGTTATTCTAAGCTGAGGGAGATGTGGAAAGCAGCAGAAATAGGAAGGCTTCTCTGATCTTCCCCGGAGGAGGCCATATTTTCTGACTTACTCTGAAGCAGGTCATGAGACTATCCTGTGAGAACTGAATTCTTGTTTCCCGGAGGAAAGGAACATCCTTGTCTCCAAAGCCCGAAAGACCGGGAGGACTCTGAGTAACAGTTCTTGCTAAGTTCCCCAGGTCACCACCACTTGATCATACCCTGTTTGTCCTGTCACAGTCCCCGGAACTGTTCATTCCTCTCCAAGCTAAAATAACACAGCACATGTCATTGTTTCCTTGGAAGTTTCCCAAACTATGCAGAATTTACCATTTGTATGCTTCTCACCTGTTAATCTGTTTATTGTCCCAGGACCTTAGTCCCGAATTCCAAGAGCATTAGGAAATGCTCTTCTGGTGTTTGAAAGGGAAAATAAAATGTATGACTCTGCATAATGGCAGATACACAAGAAGCTGAGCACACTGACTGCCTGGGGTAAAGAACCGCATATATGGGACAATGGTGTCACCCCTAGGGATTGGGTAGCTTTTGAATCCCAACTATACTACGTGTAGTGTGTACTCCAAACAGTAGTGACAGGCATACTGCAGGGGGAGAGAGGGAAAGAAGAGTCCTCTGCAGCCTTTGCTTCTCAGACAGGCAACGCGTAAGACACGTGACTGCGTCAGTTTCTTCTGAGACAAGTGACAGGTGGATCAGTGGTCAGGAACATTCTGCCAGTTCACTCAGAGAGCCAAGGTAGGATCACAAGCTCATATGAGTCACAAAGTGAGACCTACTAAAAAATCAAACCAGGCCTGTTGGGAATTAACAAAATTAAAGAAGAGGTGTATTTCAAATGTATATCTAAAGCTATAAGCTGCTTGTGACTCACTTTTCAAGTGCTGGCCTTCTGCAGGTCAATAAACAGCCAGCACTGGTCTTTCTGTGGTGAAAACCCAGAAAGTGCTTATAGCTAACTGCAAGGCTCAAGATGAACCAATGGTCGGGGTTTTACATTAATCACAATGCTAAAGGGTAAACCGAGAACAGCAAATACAACTAGCTATTCCTTCCTGTTAGGCCTCGAGCTAAAAAACTAAAATTGGAAGCCCAATTTATTTAAATTGTCACCCCTGTCAATTTAAATGGTGAAATGGACATTTTAGTATTGTCTAGCAGTGATGTGGTGGGTGAATAAAATCCCAAGGTGGCATACAACTTGGGCCAAACTCAAAGTTTCAGGGTATTTCTTTTTCCCAAAAATTATTAAGTAAGGACAAAGTTCCAGCTCAGCAACCGAGGACACCTCATTTCCTGAGAAAGCACATAAAGCGCTCCCCTACGTCTACTTCTTAAGACTCCAAATTGATGGCAATAAATACAGTTGTTATTCCTATCTTAAACACTTCTTGAGTTTTAGACCACACAAAGTAACTCTTGGCTGACCACAAGCTTAAACCAAGGAATATCAAGATTAAATATGTCTGCTCTGTTTCGGTCTAAGGGTGGAGCACTGCTTCCATGGTCAAGGCACACACCACCCAGGGGTGTGGGACCTCATCCATAGACTACAAAGAGCGAAGGCCTAGGGGCCCCGGCCTTTCCTTCCCATCATGCCCCATTTGTCCTCCCAGGTGTCATTGTTTTATTTCAACTCTCTTAAGACTACATCTTCCTCTTCTGTCTCCTTCCCCTGACACTCAGGGCACTGTCCCCCTCTCCCTAACCCTAATGGACGGCCCTTCAGTTCCTTTCTGAGCCTGTATTTAAACTCTATCAATGACACCAGGAATCTGCAAAGGGGACTCTACTACTCCCCCTGCCCCCCATGACTGTAGTTGTGATACTAAATTTAAAAACCCTTTGTCCTTAAATTGGGAGACAAAATAAACTACTTTACCACAGGGCGAGACGTGTTCCATGACACTGGCCAGGCAGAGATGAACTGTGTTCTGGATGTGACAGGACGGGGGTGCCTGCTGGGAAGCTAGGCTTGAGGGTGAATGTGTAGATGCGATTTCAGGGGAACCAGAGCGAGCACTCTCATCTCCAAGTCAGGTATGCCCAGCAGTGCTTTGGTTTCTGACAAGGCTTTTGGTTAAAAGCAGTACTCAGGAAATTTGAAGAATTCGAAAAGCGCATTGATTGCACGTGGTAAAAGTCAAGGGTCTAATGTTACTAGTTAAAGGCTTTTAAAGTGCTCATCGGTCTCCTTTATGACCGGCTCCATCATTAAAGCAGTTGTGGCTAACAGCATGGTGTGCTGGCAGGAGACAGAAAATGCGTATTATTTTTAGCAACTTCTAGTACAAATGGTAGGTGCTCCTTGGACTCTGCTGGCAGATTTGCCTTCCAGCTCCCCGGAAGCCCAATTTATTTAAATTGTCACTCCTGTCAATTTAAATGGTGAAATGGACATTTCAGTATCCTCTAGCAGTGATGTGGTGGGTGAATAAAATCCCAAGGTGGCATACAACTTGGGCCAAACTCAAAGTTTCAGGGTATTTTTCCCCCAAAAATTACTAAGTAAGGACAAATTTCCAGCTCAGCAACCGAGGACACCTCATTTCCTGAGAAAGCACACAAAGCGCTCCCCTACATCTACTTCTTAAGACTCCAGTAACTCATTAACTGTAGCCCTTAGTATGTCAAGTAGGAGAAACTGTGTTTAGGATAGCATAATTTCCACTGGTTGTGGTGAACATGCCTATAATTATAATTCTCATATTCTCTCCAGTTAGAAAACTTGAACTGAATGCAATTTCTTAACTCTAATATAGCTATAGATAGCAGTAGTCTCTTTGGTAGGGAACTCTTGAGGTATTATGTATTTTAAAAATCCTCATGGCCTGAGAGTTAGAAGGTGTCATTTTCTTTTAAAGGTTATAAATTTTTTTTTTTTTGCATACAAAGTCCCCAAACAAACTGGGACTGTTCTCAAATAGCGTGGAAAAGTGAAATCCCTGCAGGCACTCACTGATTGCTCCTGTCAATCACCTGAACAGTCACATCTGTTCTGAAACGCCACTTCTGACATGTACCCCTGTCCCACAAGTGGGTGGGACTTTTGATTCTGTTTCTGTGGTTAATTTGTCTATCTTCAGTAATTCAGAATCTTAATATCATCATAAATTTTCTAACACATCAATGAAGATCTGGTGAGCTGAGCCCCTCCGTTCACTGTATTACTTCCTATGGGGCTCTTCTAGCTTTTCTTCACCTTTCGTCTTCATGGAACTGACATATGTCTCATGAGAATAAAACTGGCATTGCACTAAATTAATCAGCTAGGGGAGAACTCAAATCTTTATAATAGTGTGTCTATCCATAAATATGAGAATTTCCAATTATGTCCTTATGGTTTTCCATTAAAATTTTACTATTTTCTGCATGACCAGATTTAGTATTAGGTAGCTCACAGATTTTCTATTACAAATGCTGCAGGGTTTTTGTAATGTTTCCTAAATGCTTATAAGGAAATATATTTGAATTTTGGTGCTGATCTTACAGTTGACTGCATCTTGTTTTACAGATACATAAAATCTTTTGACTATTTATGTAGACAATTGTATACGTACAATATAATCTTACTTAATATTTCCTAAATGCGGTGGGATTGTTTTTATTCATTTTATGTCTCTGTGTGTGCTTCAGTGTCTATACGTGTGTCACATGCATGCGGTGCCCATAGAGGTCAAAAGAGGGTGTTGGATCCTCTGGAGCTAGAGTTACAGGTTGTTGTGAGCCATTGATGTAGGGAATTGCACCCAAGTCTTCTGGAAGAGAAGCAAGTTCTTTTAATTGCTGAGTCATCTCTCCAACCTAAATACTCTTTTCATTTTCTTTCTTGTCATATTTTACTCAGTCCAAACTTCAGTACAATGTTGAGAAGCAGCACTAAAAGGTTTTCTAATCTTGTTCTTGATTTTAAAGGAAATGCTTTTAATGTTTCCCTGTTACAAATAATACTTGCCAGGGCTGAGGAATGGCTCAGTAGATAAAGCATATGCTATGTAAGCATGAAGACCCGAGTTTGGAACCCTAGCACCCACATAGAAGTTGGGTATGGTGGCTCACCTGTAACCCCACCCCTGGGAGCAGGGGATGGTGTACCAGGCTTACTACCTTTCTTACTTGTACATACTTACTTAAACTGCTTCCCGATGGCTGGCTGGTGGCTGCCTGTCTTCTGGCCCTGGGCACCTCCCCTGTTCTCTCCTCTTTTCTTCTCTCATTCTTTCTTCGAGCCCAGATTTCTCCTCCTATTTATTCTCTCTGCCTGCCAGCCATGCCTATCTTTTCTCTGCCTAGCTATTGGCCATTCAGCTCTTTATTAGATAAATCAGGTGCCTTAAGTAGGCAAGGTGAAATAGCAACACATCTTTACATAATTAAAAAAATACAGCAAAACAAATGTAATATACCTCTACACAGTTAAAGTAATATTCTGCGGTATAAACAAATGTAACACATCTTTACATAGTTAAAATAATATTCCACAACAGGATGGAGGCTGGATTATCCTGGGTTCTTGCTAGTCAGGTGACTAGCCAGTCTACCTGTAATGTGAGTGAAATTTCACTGGAATCTGTTTTAACATCCTTTACATCTCCCTTTTACTCATCTGCGTTTTCTCTTTTTTTTCCTTTCATTAGGTTGGATAGGAGTTCATCAGTATCTTTTAAAATAACCTTTTGTTTGATTCCATTTATAACTCATTCTCTATTTCTTAAATTTCTGCTCTGAGCTTTCTCACTGGCTTCTGCTTTTGGGTTTGGATTGTCCTTATTTTTCTAAGATCTTCAGATGCATCATTAGGTTATTGGAGATTTGAATTTTTTTCAAGTCAGTAGCAATAAACTTTCCATTCAGAAATGCTTAGCTACATCCCAAAGGTTCTGATAAATTGTACTATCATTTTCATTTGATTATATGACCCTTTAAATTTCCTCTGGTGTCACCAATGACTGCCAGTTCAACAGTGTACTGTCCAGTCTCCCAAATATTTGTAGCTTCTGTGGTCTATACTGAGAATTTTTCATTTATTTTTAGTTTATTCCATCAAGGTATGGTAAGATACAAAGAATGAGTTTCTTTTGTGCTTATTATGGCTTTGTTGACCAACAATGTGATTCATTAGAGAAAGTTCATGGACTGCTGAGAAGAATGTGTGTTCTGTATCCTGTGAACAGAATATTCCACAGGTGTCTATGAAGTCTACTGATCCCTGGTGTAGTTTATCTCTGAATTGTCTTTGCTGACTTTTTGGATGACCTATATGTCAAGATGAGATATACTGGCCACTATTACCAGAACAGAACCATCTGCTTGCCCATGTAATTTGGTTTTTTATGAAATTAGGACCCCTAACATTCAGTGCATATACATTTACAATTGTTCAATCTTTATGATGAATTGCACTGTTATTAATATGAAGTGTAGCTAGAGTTTTCCTGCCTTGCCCACAGTCAGGACAAATCTTTGTTACCCGCCAGTCCCACAGCCACTCAGACCCAACCAAGTAAACACAGAGACTTATATTGCTTACAAACTGTATGGCTGTGGCAGGCTTCTTACTAACTGTTCTTATAGCTTAAATTAATCCATTTCCATAAATCTATACCTTGCCACGTGGTTCGTGGCTTACTGGCATCTTCACATGCTGCTTGTCCTGGCTGGCAGTGACTCCTTCTGCCTTCCTGTTCTTTCTTTTCTCCTCTCTGTTAGTCCCGCCTATACTTCCTGTCTAGCCACTGGCCAATCAGTGTTTTATTTATTGACCAATCAGAGCAACACATTTGCCATACAGAACATCCCACAGCAATGAAGTGTCCTTTTCTCTTCTCATTTCTGTTTAAAATCGACTTATTTTGGAATATCGATGTCAGATTGTTTCCAGCTTCCGTTTGATAGGTTGACTTTTGTCTTTTGACTCCATGGGCATCTTTGACCATGAGGTATGTTTCTTGTAGACAACAGATGGTTGAATTTTTTAAATCCAGACATCCAGTTAGCATCTTTTAAATAATGGATTAAAGCAATTTACATTTCTGGATATTATTGAGTGTTTTCTAATTTGTGTCATGCGTTTCTTTTGTTTGGGTGGATTTATTGGTTTACTCTGTAGGACATGTTGTATTCCTCTCATGTAATATATCTTTTCCTGTGCCCTCTTGGTTGAGACTGCCATTGTTCCTCCTTTGTGTAGAGTATTACTTTGAACATCTTCTGTGGCACTGGCTTGGTTGTCATGAATTATCTTAGTTTGTGCTTGTGTTAAAATGTTGATTTTTTTTTCAATTTTAAAAGACAGTTTTTCTGGATAAAAATTTTTGATTAGGCAGTTTACTTTTAGAGACTGACACACATCATGCCATTTCACAGCTGAGATGAGAGACCCAATGTTCTAAAGTCTTTGTCTTTGTGAGTTGACATCTTCCTCTTACATTTTTTATACAGTTTCTCTCTGTGTTTTTCACATCTTTGATATATCACGGAAATGTTCTTTTCTGGTCTATTTAGGGTTTTAAATGCCTCTTTCATTTTGTTCATGTTGTTTTCTAGATTTGGGGAATTTCCTGCTATAATTTCAGTGAACAGACTGTCTGTCCAAATGCTTAGATTTTATCTTCTTAGATTTTATCTTCATCTCATGGATTCTTATGTTTGGTCCTTTGACTTCATCTTGGTGTTCTTGAAGTTTGCGTTATGCTCTTTTTTCTTTACATATTTCAGTGTATATTCCCTTGACTTTGTCCTCTATTCCTAATAGACTTTCTTCTGCTTGTTCTTGTCTTCTTGGTGATGATTTCCACTGTGTTTATAGTTAATGATTAATTTCTACTCTTTCTATTTGTTCCCCCCAGAACCTCAGTTTCCTCACTAGTTTGTTCTCCACATTGCCAACCTTTCCCACAACGTTGTTAACTTTTTATCTAGGTGCCAAATTGATTGTCTTACTCCACTCACACATCTGAGTTCAGCAGGTAGTCCTTGATCCTTTAAAAAGCGGGAAACTAACATAATTTTTCTGGTATCTTCTTATTAATGATCTTTGCCTTTCCAGTGCTGAAGAATGTCACTGTGGCTTGCTTTTCATTTTTTTGTTTCTATTTTATGCCTCTGTTCAGAGGAATGGTGTACTAGATTAGTTTCTGTTGCTGTGAGAAACACTAGGAGCAACTTGAGAGTGAAGACTCATTATAGCTTACAGTACATTATGAAAGGAAGCCAGGGCAAGAACTCCTGGCAGGAACCTGGTGAAGGAGAAATCACGGAGGATTATTGCTTACTGGCTTTCTCAGCCTGCTTTCTCATGCAGCTCAGGACTGCCTGCAGAGTGGTGGCACCACCCACAGTGAGCTGGGTTCTCCCACATCAACGATCGGATCGATCGATCAAGAAAAGGACCCACAGACTAGCCTACAGGCCAAGCTGATTCTCTTGAGTTGCCTTTTTCAAGATGACTAGTTTGGTCAAGTTGATGAACTGCCACAAATGTGTAGTTCTCCCCACTTTGCAACTCTTTTTTTTTTTTGTCTTCCTGTGAGTTGTCTTTTCTTGAGGTCGTGTGTGCCACTGTTATTTAAAAGACCCTGACTTTGCAGCTGTTTTTCTTTTCCTACCCAGATCCTGAGCTTTTCATCAAGCCACAGTTCTTGAGAATTTTTGTGTCTACAGGTGAGACTGTGACAAGCTCAGCACTTTTCATGCTCCTGTGTTGTTGATCACCTAAGCAGTGTCAGGGTGGTGCCTCCCATACAATCTTTAGGTTCCTGTGCCATACATCTATGATAGTCTTTATAGCTAGCATTGTATCTCTTCTCATGGAGTGCTAGCATCTAGTTATGTCTCTCTAGCCTTCTCAATATTTTTTTTTAAATTATAGTTTTCTAGAATCTTCATGACCTTATCTTTATCTTTAGTAAAATAAAACCAGAGAGTACATTTCTTTGGTGTAGTTTCCTCTATGACATTTGTCCTTCAGGATTGTTCTATCAGCTCTTCCTTGATTTCCAATTTTTAAAAATAGGATGGACCATATTGTTTTTATTCCCTGTTATTTTAGGGGAGGGAAGGGGAGGTAGACAGGTGCTTAGTGCTCTAACATGAATCATAGTTCCTAACTTTTCATGAACAAAGCAAATTACTTAGCATGGCATACCACATTCTTTTTTTTTTTTTACCTTTCTTCAAAATGATCCCTACATCCTACACCAGCTTAGACCTCTGTCCACCAGACTCTATCCAGTGGAAACCAATGCCATATCTAGTCCCCCAGCCTAGAACAGCCCACACTGTGCTCTGGACCAACCTGGTGAGTCCTCACTCTTAACTCCAACACATACTCAGATGGAGCTTGGATACCATAACTAGTGATCCAGTGAAATGTGAGGAGGCCCATGTACACCAATCCAAACTCCAAACTTAGGCCAGGATATACAGCCCAGCCGTCTGTATCCATATCAGCCACATAACCAACAAATAAGTCCACATGCCCAGGTCTCATAGCAAAAACAATATAAAAGGGCAGAGATTGTATCTCTTCCCACTCCAAATCTGCCAGACCTATGTTTTCTAATGAGAATTACCTATTGAACCCCAGGACACAAATCTTAAAAGAACAATCATAAACTTCATCAAAGAATTCAAGGAATTTCTAAAAAAGCACAAAGAAACAGCTCAATGAGAATAAACACATGGGTGATAGCTAAGAAAACACAACCATAAGGTTGATTGAAATGATTAAGGCAATCCAGAATTTGAAAATAAAATTCAATAAAGGGATAGAAATACTGACAAGAACTCAAGCTGAAATGAAGTTGGAATTGAAAACTTAATAACCCAATTAGAATATTCAGGGAAAGCCTCACAGGTAGAATGGATTAAAGAAAAGATAGAGTATCAGGTCTCAGAAATAAAGTAGAGGAATTAGACCATTCAGAAAATAATATTAAAATATTCTAAAAATTCTAAAGGAAATGGGCAATTTTCTAAATTTATCCAAACCACTAAAATTAAACCAAGACCAACAACTTAAACAGACTCATAACAAACAAGGATATCAAAACAGTAACATAAAATCTTTTAGCCAAAGAAAGGCTCAGGTCCAAATGGAGTTAGCAGAATTCTGCCAGGCATCAAAGATGCTCTCCAATTGATACTTAAATTACTCCAAAAAAAAAAAAAGAAAGAAAGAAAAAAGAAGCAGAAGGAACTCTTCCAAACCTCTTCCATGAAGCCAGTACCACTCTAATACCAAAACCCAGTAAGTAACAACAATAAAACCCCAAAACTACAGTCCAACTGGCCTGCTGAATATAGATTCAAAAATCCAAATACAGGCATATATAAAAAGGTCTGCCGTGATCAAGTTGGCTTTATCTCAGGTATGCAGGGATGGTTCAACATAGTCAATAAATGTAGAAAGTCATATAAATGGGCTTTAGGGCAAAAATCACATGATCATCAATAGCTGCAGGGAAAGCCTTTGACAAAATCCAATATGATTTCATAATAAAAAGTCCTAGAGAGAATAAGACTAGAGAGAACATATATCAGCATAATAAAGGTCAGATATGACAAACCCACAGCTAACATTATCCTAAATGGAGGGAAACTCAAAGCAATCCTATTAAAATCACAAATGAGACAGGGGTGTCCACTATCCCCACTCCTTTTCAATATAGTGCTTGAAGCACTAACTAGAGTAATAAGAAAAGAAAATTAAAGGACTACAAGTAAGAAAATGAGAAGTAAAATAATCCCTCTTTTCAGATGTATGATATTATACATAAGAGATCTCAGAAATTCCACCAGAAGACTTCTGAAAACAACAATTTCAGCAGAGTGGCAGGACACAAAATCAACTTACAAAAGCTAGAAGACTTTCTGTATACTAACAACCAACACTCCAAGAAAAGGATCATGGGCACACTCCCATTTACAACAGCTTCTAAGAAATAAAACATCTAAAAACAAACCTAACTCAGGAGGGGAGAAACCTCTATAATCTGAAGAAAGAGAAACACACTAGAAAATCTAAAGACTGGATTGGTAGAATTAATATGAAAATGATCATTCTACCAAAAGCAATTACAGATTCACTGCAATACAAATCAAAATCCCCACAACAAAAATAAGCTGAAAACTCGTATGAAACAACCACAAAAGACCTGATAGCCAAAGCAACTCTGAGCAAAAATAACAACACTGGGGGGATTACCATTTCAGACCTCAAGATGTAGTACAGTGCCAGAGTAATAAAAACAGTATCGAATCCATACAAAACCACACGTAGACCAATGGAACAAAATAGAAGACCCAAACATGAAGAACCACAGCCATTTAAGATTTGGAAAAGATGCCAAAAACATACAGAGGAAAGACAACATCTCCAACATATGGTACTGGGAAAACTGGATGCTCACATGCAGAAGAATGAAATTAGATCAGTATCTATAACCCTGAACAAAAATTAACTTCCACTGTATCAAAGACCTAAATATGAAACCTGAAACTGCTAGAAGAAAACATAAGCAGTACCCTGTAGGATATAGGTGTAAGAAGAGATTTTCTGAATAGAACTCCATTTGCTCAGGAATCAAAACCACTAAAATTTAAATGGTTTAAATTTAAACCATTTAAAAATGGGCTATGGATTTGAACAGAGGGGTTTCAAAAGAAATAAATATGTCTAAGAAGTATCTTTAAACATGTTCATCATTCTCAGCATTAGAAAAATGCAAATTAAAACAACTTCGAAACTACATCTCACCCCAGTCAGAATGACTTAGATCAAGAAAGCCAACAACAAATGCTGATGGGAATGAGGGCAAGCAAAGCCTTCAATCATCATTGGGGCATTGCAAACTGCTGCAGCCACGCTGGAAATCACTATGGAGACTTCTCAAAAAGCTAAAACTAAACTATCATATGATACAGTCATACCACTCCTTAGCATGTGCCCAAAGGACTCTATAGCCTACTCCAAAATACTTGCTTTGCCATGGTCATGGCCAGCATGGCACACTATCCCTAAAGGTGCAAAAGCAGCACATACATCTTTGCAGTAACAAAGAACTATCTAATTGGATTTAAGACCCCCTTAGCAGGAGGGAAATCATGTCTGTAGTGCAAAAAAGCATGTCTGTACTTGTCTGTGGGAGTCTGCCAGAGTTCAGCTCTGACCTGTCCCCACCAATCGAAGGGTTCTTAGGTGGAGGAGAAAGGAATGAGAAAATAAATATTAGGTAGAAAGATAGAGATGATAAAGACAGAGACACAGGATAGCTTTGGAAGGGCCCTGGTGTAGCAGGGTCCTGTGCTGTTGTTCCCTTTGGGGGAGGGGACCGAGTAGGCATAGAGTCAATGACACAGACTCTGGGAGAATGTTGAAACAACAAGCTCAGTTTATTCAGGAAGAGGCAAGCCTTATATACCCTCCACATCACCCTGGGGGAAGGTCTGATGAATATATATCTGCTGGTGTGACATGGCTGCCTCTCATTGGTCCAGGTCATGTCCAGATCATGTCTTAGCTGCTGTTGCTAAGGCCCTTAAGCAGACCCAGGTTGGCTCTCAAAGTATTTTTTTTACTGGTTTGGGCCTCCTGGCACTCAAGCCTGTTAGGGATGAGTCATCCCATACCCTGGGTCAATACCCAGTCACCCAGAGCTTTATTCAAAAGGGCTTTTTATAATATGCCAAGGGGAGAGGCAAAAGACCTCCCCCTTGCAAGATCAAAGCACACCGTATAGACAAGTGCAGACCCTTCCAAACACTTGGTAAACACACTCCTGACCAAATCATCCCATTATGCAGCCTTTCTGAGTAAAGCAAGCTCAGATTCTCTGACCTTGAGTAAGGTCTCACTAGAAAGCTCTGTGAGCCACCACACTTGTCTAAACTACCTGTGACTACTGAGGTCATGAATCTTAGAGGAGAATGTATTACTGCCACTTTACTAGACTAGTATAACTTCTCAGTGCATTCTAAATACTTATATTCACAGAGAAATGTAGACACTATTCCTTATCAAAGAAGCTTCCCTTTGAAGCAGAAGGAGACCATTATGAAGGCCATGACTAGTCAATGCATGCAGAGGACAACTGACCAAAAGGTGCCCATCCCAATGAATATATCTACAATACAATCCCTGTGCCCAAGGCTTGGGAACATCATGGAAGAGGGTTCAGAAAGATTTTAAGAACTAGAGGAGCAGGAAGTTTGCTGGGAGATTATTCCTTCTGGCTATGACAGGAAAGCTACACCCATTAAATTCCACCAACATGTCTGCCTAACAAGGCCTGAATAATTCCAACACCAGTTGATAGCCTAACATAGATGGGATAAATCTCACAGAGCTCTGTCTCTAGATGGGGAGCTACAAGCAATTAACACCTACTAAGAGAGGGAGAACTAGTCTTGGTGACGAGTTCCAATTGGTTAGCCAATACGGTTAGCCCTAGAAACATATACACGCAGGCATCACTGAAAGCAGCCAGCAGGTTGTATTTGTTTATTCTTTTATACGTAGTACATGTGACAACAATGGTAAAGAGGAGGCCCTGAATTTAGGGGTGGGAGTATGGACATGAGAGGAATAAGAGGAAGGAAGAATGATTTATTTTGATTAAATAAAAAAGACAAAGTAATCCTGGTTTCAATCACACACACACACACACACACACACACACACACACACACACACACACAAGTAATTGTTTCAAATATACCAGTTCATTTCAAACACCTATACTTTAACAAATACTATTTACATTTCTTTCCCTACTTTGTCTCAGGTTTTTTTTCACACTCTTTATGCCTGCAATCTCTTTTTAAAGTAATTTCAGACTTCCCTTTATGTTGTTTGTTTCCTCAAAAGATGAATCATCCCTTTGCCTACAGCACCTTTTTTTGGGAAAAAGTTCACACACTATAAAATGTGCCTTTTAGTAGTATGTACCACTAAGTGCACAATTTAGTGTTTTTTTTTAATATAAGGCCTTAAAAACCATCACTATTAATTGAAGGATGTTTCTATCATAATCAAAAGAAATCTGTATCTAGTGACCCATTACATTTAGAACCCAGGTAACCACTAATCTACTATCTTTACAAAAGTCTTTTCTGGAATTCTCTGTGTAAGTTGAATCATACAACATATGGCTTTTATGTTGCAGTGTACATCAGCATTATATTCAATATATATACATATATACACATTGCATTGTATGAATATGCATTTTATCTATGAGTTGATGGACATCTGCTTTCTATTTTGGTGGGTAATATAAGCACATATTCAAGTGTCTATGGGGAATTGATGGTTGATCCTCTTAATTAGCCACAAGAATCGACTTGTTGAATTATATGGTAGTTGTGTAAGTTGTCTTTTTTTTAATTTTTATTTTATAATTTAATTTTACATATCAGCCAGGAATTCCCTTGTTCTCCCCCCCC
>CABHPH010157182.1:34370-54412 GCA_902168325.1 Peromyscus nudipes
CAGCCCACCCCCCATTCCCATCTCCTCCAGGGCAAAGACTCCCCTGAGGATTGAGTTCAACTTGGTAGATTCAGTCCAGGCAGGTCCAGTCCCCTCCTCCCAGGCTGAGCCTAGTATCCCTGTATAAGCCCCAGGTTCCAAACAGCCAGCACATGCACTGAGGACAGGTCCCGGTCCCACTGCCTGGATGCCTCCCAAACAGATCAAGCTAATCAACTGTCTCACTTATCCAGAGGGCCTGATCCAGTTGGGGGCTCCTCAGCTATTGGTTCATAGTTCATGTGTTTCCATTCGTTTGGCTATTTGTCCCTGTGCTTTTTCCAACCTTGGTCTCAACAGTTCTCGCTCATACAAACCCTCCTCTTTCTCGCCGATTGGACTCCTGGAGCTTCACCTGAGGCAGCTGTGTAAGTTTTTAAGAAACTGTCAAATAGGTTTCCACGGCAACTGCATTACTTTAAATTCTACCAACAACGTATATTTGTCCTGATTTTTCCCACACTCTGTTTCCCCTTTTTTGGGAAACAACCATCTTCTAAGTGTTTTGTATATCTTTGTTGTTTTCACTTGCATTTGCCAATGGCTAATGGTGCTGAGTGTCTTTTCATATGCTTTGGCCATTTGTAAATTTTTTCTGAAGAAATGTCTATCCCTGGCTTCCTTTTAATTTCTTTTTATTGCTGAGTTTTGAGAGTTCTGCACATACTCTGAATGTTACTCTTATCAGATAAATGATTTGTGAGTATTTTCTCACATTCTATGGGTTTTCAGTCTTTTAATACACAATGAGGATTTTCTTTGGATTTAACTGGATGAATTGCAATTCACCAATATTTTCCTTTGTTGTGTTTTTGGTGTCAATTAAGGCTGTTGCCTCATCTCAGGGCATGAATGTTTACAATTACATTTCTTTTAAGTATTGTATAGCTTTAGCATTTACATTTAGGTCTTTGATCCATTTTGTAATGTTTGTATAAGATATGAGGAGGGGTCTTGTCTTAGTGCATTTATGATGTTAACACAATATCCAGGACCCAGTGGTTTAAAAACAAATGTATTTCTCATGGCTCTGGGGGTGGTGAAGCACAAGTTTAGGATGCCAGAAGGACGGATACTTCTTTGTAAGGGATGCTGTCTTCTGGAATGGCTGCTGTGATTTCAAATGATGAAACTGACAGAAGGGTGCCGAGAACTCCCTGTTCAAACTGTCAGAGAAGGGTGCTAGTCAGTCCCCCATTGAGGAAGGCAGAGCCCTGTTGACTGGATTGCCTTCCGTTACCCATAACTCTGTAACTACTAGGATTAAGTTTTAGAATGAATTTGAAGGAGACACCAAGAGTTTTCCTTTTTATGTCCATGTCCGGCTGTCCTAGAACTATTTGTTGAAGAGACAAGTTTTTGTTTTTTTTTTTTTTTTTTGCCTACTCGGTGATTTAGATGTTCTTGTGAAAAGCCACTCCAAAGATGCATTTCTAGATTCCCTCTGGTGTGTGTCCGTCTCCCTTCATGCTGAAGAGCATTTTTACTAATTCATACAACTGTTTATTACCTCCACAGTGAACTCTTCAACATCAGGTGCTGTCTTCCTTCACTGTAGTATTCTAAATCCAACATTAGACAGACTCTTAAGACCATGTTTACCACTCAAATGAAATTACCCAGGATAAGAATGGAATCCACAAGAATGGTGATTGGTCCTTTTATCTACAGAGTACTTTACCTACTGAGGTGACTCTGAAATTCTGCCTGCCTTCTCTACTGGCAAGAGTAGCGATTGATTCTGACACATACTGAGCATAGGAAGTGGAACCTAAAAGTAGAGTGGGTAAGTCATGAACCCAAACAGTCACAACCAAAAGCATTAAGTATACCTATATGTACATGCTTCAAAGTCCAGTGCTCAGGAAGCAAAGCAGGGATGTGAATTTGAGGCTGGCATGGGTCATGTAAGTTCCAGAACACTTGTCTCACAACAACAACAGTAACTGTTGTGTGACCTTACAGCAGTCACTGTCCTTGGTCATGGCCATTATAGGAGTCAGAGGAGATCCCTGGCAACCAGATGCCCAATGAAACTATCAGCTGATACTTAGTTCTCTAAAAGGATATTACTTTTTAGTTCAGTGCCCAAAGATTCTTTTTGAAGGGGAAAAGGGGCTTGAATTATATTAATAATATAGTTTGGGTTTTTTATTATTTGCTCTGAAAGACCAAACTATTCTATGAAAATAAATCTACAGGACCTACGATTATTTATATGTGTACATGTGACTGGGAGTAAATGATAGCTCTCTCATCTTTCATTTTCTCTTTTCATTCTGTAACTGGTTTCTTTTGCCAGAGACAAATTGCTTCAAAGACTATTTAAAATAACAAATCATTATTTTTGTTAAAGGCTAATTTTCTTAGTTATGTTTAATGCAAATAGCCTTTGGTCTCTAAGGTTTACATTTCATAATGGGAAGAACTAAGTTAATATTATTGTAAAGAGTCTTTTGTAACAGATACTTAACACCTTTACTTCAGGGGAAAGAACTGTATAACATTTTCAAATGCTCTGAAATTGCCAGTTTTGTTTTAGAACTCAAAACCTTAAGGACATACCTATCATACCCCCAGAAGTATAAGTCTTAGGAGAAAATAAAGAGAAACCACACATAAACAAACAAGCAAGAATGCCAAAATCTTTTCCAACCACAATTATTTTTAATCTATGAAATAGTTTCCTTACAAATTACGTAGTTTTTAGAGGAATGACATTTACTGTTGATGTGATCTGTTTGTTTAATATTGACTGTAGTCAGAAAGGAAGTTGGGCTTGCTATTTTTCCAGACATTGCAAAAAGTACCATCATTAAGAAAAGGAAGAGAAAGATTTGTACCCATCTTTTTGGGGCATGTAAGGTGAGAGTGAGGTCTCACAGTTGGAGAATCTGTGGATGTTGTTGGAGGAGCTGGAGATGCTCTCTAGTAAGCGGGTAATCCCTCTTCCTCGAACACTGCTGTTGGGGCCAGAAATTTTCACCCCAGATGGGTAATAACCTAGGGTGTTGGAAAGATAATTAAACAGGCAGAAACTTTACATCTGATTTATAAAGAGGCATGTCAGTTAACTTCATCTCACTGTAGGACTCTCACTAAGTCATAATTAAAAAATCATGAGCAGAAGACAAGTGGGTGAAGAAAAATGTTTCCTTTTGTTTTTAGGGCAAGAAACCCCAACTGAAGTTCTTTAGGTATCACTTGAAATTCCATCTAACTAGTTTTTGAAATTTCTCATCTCCCAAAAACACATCATGTATCTATCACATCAAAACTATGAAACTATAATTGTATAAGAAAAAAAAAAAGGGTTTCTTAGAAATGTCCTGGACAAAAGTTTGAGGAATGTTACATTCCACTAGTGACAAAAATACTAAATTAAAATTGTTTTAATTGCTAATTCCAAACAAAATGCTCAATTAAATTACAAGCTCCTCATATCCTTATGGCCACCCAGAAACACCCCAGGATCTTTCTAAGGTTTAAGGTGTAACCCCAATCTTATAAAACTTAAGGTGCTCACCAGTGGATGTGTTTGATCTTTGTTCCTGATTGTAAGAGTTGAAATGACAGAATCCTGGACTCTCAACTCTTAGCTTCTGTAAAGGAACAGGAAAATGCCAGGAAAAATGTTTACTCCTTATCAATTATTAAATGGCCTACTTTAATTCCAGATTAAAAATGCAAACAAATGTGTATTTTCCCAATGTTTAGTCATGTTTTCTGTAAAGGACAAGACAGGGTGACTCTGGAGAGACTTAGGGTCACAGGCTTAAGAGTTTGTTTGTTTGTTGTTTTTAAAAAGATTAGATTATGACATATTTATTCTGGTAAGAGTGATTACAGAACAGGGCCAGCAAAATGGGCAAAGGTGCTTGTGCCAAGCTTGATGGCCTGAGTTTGATCCCTGGAACCCACATGGTAGGAGAGAACCAACTGCTCTAAGTTCTCTGACATCCAAATGTACACTATGGCACATGTGGGCAGGAATGCCTACATACAGACTTACACTTACACACACACACACACAGAGAGAGAGAGACAGAGAGACAGAGAGAAACAGAGACAGACAAAGAGGGAGGAGGGAGGGAAGAAGGAAGAGGGAAGGAGGGAGGGAGAGTGAGGGAGGGGAGCAGGGAGGGAGGGAGAGAGAGAAAGACAGAGAGAGACACACACACACACACACACACACACACACACACACACACACACACACACACGAGAGAGGCAAAAAAGAATGACCCAGAATAGAGGGAGCCCTAAAGATTCAAGAAAGTAAAATCACTGCAGCCACGTCTTTGGTTAGTGAAAGAGCAAGATCTAATACCATCAATTTTAGATAGGAACAGTGAATACTTATAGATACCAGAGTAAAAGCAGAGAATAAAGGAGAAGCAGATAGGTGAGGTGGCAGGAATATGTAGAGAACCTGTGATTACTTCTGCTTTCCTGGAGAAGCAGCAGCAGCATCAGTACTGGCTACAGCAAAGGTAGGGGAAAAGGCGATAGAAGTTGAAAGATAAAACATGAGAAATAAATTAGACTAGAGAAATGATAACTACAGGCAATGCCAATGAGTTGCTGACACTGATCATTAAAGACATCTAGTTAAGATTAGTCATTATGGTGGGTGGTATGGAAGTTTCTTGTGTTTGTGTTTGTGTGTGTGTGTGTGTGTGTGTGTGTGTGTGTTGACTAAACTCAGGGACTTGTACATATTAGGCAACTACACCCCTCCATTATTTAAGTTTGAGAGCAAATAGTCTCACTCAGCTGTCTAGGCTGTCCTCAAACTTGCTATGCAGCCCAGGCTGACCCTGAACTTGTAAGCTTCTTTTCCTAGCCTGTAGAGTGGCTAGGATTACAGTTATTTGCTGCCAGGTAGTTTCATTCTAGATTCATTTCAATTTACAAATATAAGGAGTGGAGGTGAAGAGTTGGATTTAGTCAGGATTAGGCTGTCAACCAAGCACGATGAAGACAGGAGGACCAGTGGAGTTTAGGTAAGGTAGTAGAAAAGACAGACTAAAACTAAAAGTTGGGATGGAAGGCAGTAAAGGGGGGATGGAGGTGGGAAAAAGAAAATACAAACAAGAGGCCACAACTTTATACACACAAATTGTGTCCTGTGGTTGTTCAATGCAGTAGCTCTATAAAGGAGCATGAGAAAGTGGAGCTCTAAGTGAACTACAGGTCATAGCAGAGGTCAAGGAATTGCTGGTACTGGCTTTCTAGGGAAGATGGAGGGAATCAGAGAAGAGGCTATTTGAAGTTGAGATCAGAAGCAACAGCACTGGGTGAAGACTTATGCAGTATGGGAGAAGGGAGGAGAAGAAGTGAAGAGACAGAGAACTGGGAACTGGAAGGATGACTCAGTGGAAAACTGAGATACAAATAATGAAAACTGTTTGCTCCTTGGGTCAGTGTCACTCTAACGAGGAGTCCCAGCTAAAGTGCTTACTGATTCCCAGTCAGGTTACAGGTTCTGAGCACAAATAGCATGAGTGTCAAAATTTAGGAATTTTAGGAAGAAGGTCTGAAGGAAGTCTAGAAGCTAAAAAATCAAAGACACTACTTTCAAATGAGTGAGGAAATACATTTCTTCATTTGAAAACGCCAACAGAGAAACTGTGCTTAGAATCAAACTAGAAACAAGGAAACAGATTTTCCCTCAAAGAGGTTACATATATCCAAGATTCTGCTGACAACAGAGGTTTCCTTACCTGGTAACGCCCTGCATCCAACACAACCATTTTGGGTGTCACACTATTGCTGGCCTCATAGTCTTGTAGTGGTACATGAGCTCCAGTGAGCTGGATTCCAAAGAGAGTGGCTAGAGAATTACTGATGCAGTACCTTTAAAAAAGAAGACAGATCTCACTAGAGCAACTTCATCCAGTTCATTCTGAAAGTATCCAGGTTAAGTTTTCCAACAAAGAAAGCATCTCAGAGGTAATATTCTAGTTTGGAGAAAAAAAATCTAAAGATTCAGAGAGATGAGATGGGAACAGGCAGCATGCAAACCATGAACATTTATCACTGGTAAGCCATCTCACAGTCAGTAGATAAAATTTCAGGTTTGTTATAGGGATGAGTGCAAGGATCAATAGGATTCTCCAATGTTGAAGGAAAGAAGGCAGAAGCAGAAATAAAACTACAATCATGAACAGTCAATCCTCAGAGCTAAGAAGCATTTCCACAGAAAGGTATTACCAGAGCACCCAGAGACTTGGGGCTTGTCTTAGTTGGTTTCAATTGTCAACTTGACATAGCCTGGAGTGACCTGAGAAGAAAGCCTAGATTGAGGAATTGCCTGGTTCAGATAGGTCTGTGGGCATTGTCTTTGTTGTTAATCAACCAGAGGGCCAGGCTACCATTGGCAGCACCAACCCTAGGCTGCATAAGAAACCTAGTTAAACATGAGCCTAGGGTGAGCTAGCAAGTAGCATTCCTCCACAGTTCCTGTTTCCTGCTTGAGTTCCTACCTTGACATCCCCCAATGATGGGCTTACTACAAGTAAACGCTTTCCTCCCTTAAGTTGCTTTTGGTCATGGTGCTTGTTGCACCACCAGAAAGCAAACTAGAACAGAACTGTAGGTGCCTCACTACAAAATGAGAGGAACTAGTTTACAATTTTAGGGCACCATTACAAGAAAGTGATGTCCTTAATGCTAGCAGGAAATGGTCTCTCCTAAGGGGCCCAAGAAGGAAAAACCTCAATAAATGCTTCTGAAGATTCACATAAATTGTTCAGTGAGAAAGCTGAGCAGACAGCGTTCCCTCAGTTAACAAACAAGAGCAAGCACAACAGGCACAAGGGACTCCCTGCAGAGCACAGCACTGAGGGGCTCCTCCACACACTTACGCGATTTTCTTGCAAACAGCTAATGCACAGAAGAGAATATCATTTTCCTCATGCCACTTGCACCTGTACAAGAAAAAGGAGTTTAATATACTAACAAATGGTTGAGGATGGAGCTTATGATAAGTCTCTAGTGCCATCCCCAGTATGAGGAGAAACACAGCACTAACTGAAGCAGTTGAACTAACTAAACCATTTAGGGATTTTTATATGCCAGATTTCCAATTCACCTAGCTGACACCATTACTCAAAATTTTTTACACTTTTTACACTTACTGCTTGTTTGTGTGTGTGCTTATGTGGCAGCCAGAGGGAAACTTGAAGAGTAGGTTCTTTCCCTCTGCCATGTGGGTTTCCAGGATCAAACTCTGATAGGCAAGCACCTATACTCACTCAGCTATCTCACTGGCCCTCAAAGATGAATTTAATACAGATTTTAAAATAGAGTTGTATGTTAAATTCTTAATATGCAAACTACACATAACCACAAAGTTAAATTTTACCTTAACATGAGGGTTCTAGAGGTGCAGCAGTAACTAATGTTAACATATACTCAGCCACTAAACATGAATTGCATACACTCTGCCAGGCACTGATTTAGGCATGAAGGACATATTACTGAATGAAATCATCTTACAACACTTACTTTCTAGTGGGGAAGGCAGATCAAAAAGACAGACACACTTAATGAAAAATTCTAAAAAAAACCGACAACACTGTGAAGCAGAGGCCAAGAGTTTAGATGGAGTGACCAGCAAGGCACCACTGAGAAAGTGATGTTTGAACAGAGACAAGAGGAAAAGTTGGAAAGGAAATGACCAAAGTCAAATGATTCAACCCAGAGTTACAAACACAGAAACAAGATACTTTCATGAGAGCCTTTCCACTAAGTGCATCTACTAAGACTTAGAACAGTATTGTGAACAATAAAGCTTAGCTAAACTTAACAAGAATCATTTAAAACCACAAAAATGCTATACAGTAACTAAAAAGTTATTTGTGCCAAGTGATAGTTAACTGATCTAACATTAATCTAAAATCTCCCTCTGTATTCCAAAGACTAGTGATCCAATAAATGTGATTCATAAAGCTCTAAATTGAGGACTGAAGAACCAAACTTAACTTTGTAGACAATCATAGAGAATTAGTAAGTTTTAGTTTTGGTTATTAGTTTTGTTCTTTGTCTAGAGGACCTACCCAGATACATGCTTTCCATTATAGGTCAGTTTTAAGGTGCACTCAAGGAGTGCGAGAAATGCCTCAGTGGATAAGAGTGCAAACTGCACTTCCAGAGAACACACTTTCAGTTTCTAGCTCATATCAGTTTGCAACTGCCTGCAACTCCATCTCCAGGGGGTTTCAATGCCCTCTTATGGACTCTCAATTCATGAGCACTCGTGTGCACAAACCCACACACAGACACTCAATTAGAAAATAACACAAATCAATCAAATAATATACTCAAGTGTTAGGACAAAAACTTAACAAAGTTCTGAACCCCCAAACAAAAATGCTTCTAAATCTGGGTTACCCTATTTAAAGTGGTACTATTCTGCTGTGGGATCTCTTTCTGCTTACTTGGGACTGAGCGGTGGCAGGAGGGACACATGAATCCTTCCAGCTACATCTGGCACCCAATGTGGGGCATTGATCCACATAGACCTGAGAAACCTTACAAAAAGATTCTGAATGCACAGAAACGGAGCCAAGAGCAGCTTCCTAGTTCATGTCCCTCATGCGGGCCATGGTACAGGATGCTATGGCTTTCAAGCTGAGCTTGAGCACAGTATGGAGGATTCCTGCTGCAGTATAGAGGCATCTCCAAGCTGCACAGAGCAATGCGTGGTGAATTTAGCTTTTGCTAGTACAGACAAGAAAAAAAAAAAAGGTTTCTGGACTACATGCTGCTTGATGGAAGCATAGACCCATTGCGTCCCAGAATTGGCAGTAAGCATGGCTCCCAGAGCTGGCCATAAATATATCTCCGCCATGTTGAAAAGCTTAGTGGGGCAAAGCCAGCAGCCAGGGCTGCCACTACTGTCCTAGCCACACTGCAGTTTAAAGCAATGCTCAGAAAATGATTACAGATACACAATAAGAACAGATTCAAATGGGAAAAAAAGAACTCTAAATGGATTACAGTGTGTTTAAATTATACATAGGCCCCGGGCGGTGGTGGCGCACACCTTTAATCCCAGCACTCGGGAGGCAGAGCCAGGCGGATCTCTGTGAGTTCGAGGCCAGCCTGGGCTACCAAGTGAGTTCCAGGAAAGGCGCAAAGCTACACAGAGAAACCCTGTCTCGAAAAACCAAAAAAAAAAAAAAAATTATACATAGGCTTGGGAGAGTAAAGAGAAGGTAGACAGTCTTAAAAAAAGACATATATAGTTTTAAAATAGTAAAAGTTCTTATAAAGGGGAGTAAAGTAATATAAAGAAAGTGAGCCATGTTGAGGATGGAAAATGCACAGAAAGTCTGGATTATGTATATTATTGGGCTGTCTTTAACATTTTTGACTTCTATGAGACATTTGATTATAAAAGCTGCTGGATTAAACCAACTGATATATTTTAAAAATATCTTGACTCCAAAATTTAAGTCAGAAGGTATGCCACTTTGGGGGAGAGGTTATGTTTTTGTTTCCACAGGAAATGAGAGACTATGGATTCATTCAAAATTAAAGATGATCGATTTAATTGAGGAAGACCCCTGATCCTGACTACAGATATAAAAACATAAACCTGAGAGAACTACAAGACATGTGATGTATACCTGCTGAAACACATAACAAGAAATTATCTTTAGTTGACTTGTGTACAATGTACAGTTTGTACTTGTATTAATGCAGATATGTATGTTACCTTTAAAAGTTTATGCATTTTCAGGATGAGGGGACCAGACACCAGTGAAAATAAATGGCCCAGAAGATCCATCAAAATGCCTCTGTTGAGGTTCCCTCTGAGTTCTGCATCCAGAACAGGGTCAAGGCTGCTGGCTGCGATGATCCAGCCTCACAGACTACTCCAGTCAGGACTTGACCTTAACTCTAATTTTTCTCAGGGTCCCCCAAAGATTACCAGCACCCAATCAGCAGGAAGTAGCCTAGAAAACTATACCCACATTTCCAAAAAATGGATTATGGATGTTTGTCTTTGTTTAGGGGTTTGATTACAAAGTATTACTGGTCATAGTCAATCTCTTTCTAAAATAAAAAAGGGGGATATGATAAAGAAATGATAGGATAAAAGGGTAGATTATTGAATCTACTTTAATAAAAAAACTTAAATCTTACATACTTTACATTGGTATGGATTTTGGTTTATTGATACAAATTTAAAGTTAATTTTGTTATACTGTATATATATTTCTACTCTTGTTTAAGGTATTATGTTTATGCAACTCATTTAAAATTGTAATACAGAATTAAGAAATGCATATTAATAGTCATCTATGATAATCAAACTTATAGTCATATTAGTTAAGTTTTCTAGATATACAAAGATATATTTAAAATGTTTTAAGAACTTAGACTTTTCTAGACATTGAGACATGTCTATTCCTGGCAGCATCAATTACTTCAAAGAAGATGATTGGCATCAAAGAAATTCTTTATGGAGTTTGTTCTCTTTGTGGCAAAAGCCACCGGGCAAAAAAGTGCCCTAGCCTTGACTGCTTGACAGGGTGCTGTAAAAACTGTACACACAGGACCCATAGGAAGGCCACCACTGAACTTTGCCAAAACAAGGTGAGATGGTCCTTCAGATTCCTGCTTCACAGAGAAGACTGCCAGACATTCTGCAGGACACAGGGAAAAGCAACTGATTAACTTTGCCAATAGGCGAGACAAATTTCTTGCTTCACAAAAAAAGTCTGCCAGAGACTCCAGGTCTGTTGGCTGAAGATGGATGTCCCAATGTTGCAGATGAACTCTGGGTGACTGCTCAAGCAGCCAGATGTCTTTGTCATTTCTAGAATTTTGGAAGTTGCTTACAATACACTTCCTGTTCACTTAAGTAATACGAAGACTAGGTAGTTAGTTTTCCTTGGTTATGATAAAAGGTAAATTAGGAAACTTTTGACTCAAATATAGATGATAGAATATTTCCTTTAATTTTGCTAAATACAAATAGAATAGATATTGTAACTATAATTCTTGCTTGATAACTGTTTTGTTATATGTAATTTTACTATAATAAGATGAAAACCTTTTTAATTGGACAAAAAAGGGGAAATGCTGTGGGATGTCTTTCTGTACACTGTGGATATGTGTTGTTCTCACTGGTTGATAACTAAAGCTGTTTGGCCAATGGTGAGGCAGAATAAAGTTAGGCAGTACATTCAAACTGAAGACGGAGATGAAGAAGTGGGGTCAGAGGAGATGCTGCTAGCCATCACCAAGAGAGAGAACAGGTCATGCCACAAAACCACATGGCAAAACATAGATGAATAGAAATGGGCTGAATTAAGTTATAAGAGCTAGTTAATAATGAGCCTGAGCCATAGACCATACAGTTTGTAATTAATATAAGCCTCTGTGTGTTTACTTGGTACTGAGCCACTGTGCGACCAGGTGGGACACAGGTAAACTTCCTGATACATTGTTTAATCTATTTTTACTCACTTACTGATCTTGTTCCTCTAAAGCACACCAACACTCCTAAAAATATGAGTCTTTTTCTAGTTAAAGTACCTGTCTAAACCTGTCAAAAAATCAGATCTGGTTTGTGTATTTTTTAAAAAATGTTTAAGTAAGTGTGTGAGTGTGTGTGTGAAAGAAGGTGCCTATAGAGCCCAGAAGGGTCATATTCTCTTGAGTTATAGTTACTGGCAGGCCTAAGTCACCCAATATGGGTTCTCGGAACTGAACTCTGGTGTAGTGGACAGCTGTTTTGTCTATGACCTTGAAGTACTGCCCATAGAGATGCAGCAGGTAACTGCTCTACCTGCCTATGACCTTGAAGTACATGCCCCTGGGATGTGGCCTCTTGGCAACCCTTAAGACCTGAGATGCATGTGCCTTGTGGTTTTAGATACGGGCCTGACTCAGGTGGCTGGAACAGCATTCCAGAACCCACTACTATTCTGTTCTGTACAGTGAGTTTTTCCCCTTAGTAAATTCCTTTGCCCTTTAAACAGACTCTAGATTTCTCACTATATCCTGGTCCTACGGAAGAGTAGTATGTACCATCTCTCCAACTCCTCTGTATACTGAAGTCAATTTACCTACCATCTACTCCCCAAGCTCCTGATGCTGCTTCATCCACATATATGCAGCAGCATAAAGGCTATTTACATTCTTTTTATTAAAAAAAAAAGTCCTGGTGATTGCTTCTGCCCCTATTTCAGGTTAGGATTCCTTCTTCCAAGGAAAACTCTACCCTTAGAATGCCCATCATCCTACAGCTGTATTCAATGGCTTTTGTTACAGTCTGTGTATCCCCTCCCCATTCCTGAATCACTACTGAGGCTGCTTTCTATTGGCAATGTCCACTCTTCAGTCCACATCTCTGCCCATAGAAATTCCATCTTTCCAAAAGAACAGATAAAATATTCACCCCATAAAATATTTCCTAGTTTTAAAACTCTTACACTGAGGTAATCTGAAGTGACTTGTCTCTAATCTGACTAGACATTAATCTCTGAAACTTTTTGATTGTTTTTTTGAGACAGTATTTCTCTGTGTACAGTCCTGGCACTCACTTTGTAGACCAGGCTGGCCTCCAACTCACTGAGATCCACCTGCCTCTGCCTCCCAAGTCTTGGGATTAAAGGTGAGTGCAACCACCGCCTGGCTCTCTGAAACTTTTTAAATGCCTCTTAGAAGTCACCTTATTATGTTCTCATGTCTTACTGCTATTATCGGACAGGAGACTAAGGGTAAGGACCATCATGTCAGTCTTTCCCACGTTTCTTGCAGAACCTACTCTAGCGTCTCATGTATTATACAAGATTTGCTCAATTTTTTGTTAAACATAAAAAGCTCATTTAATTGAACAAAGGAATTCTAAAGAGATATCACAACACAAAACCTCACTTCTAAATACTACTATTGCCAAGATTTCAGTTCAGATGGTGAATTAAATACATGAATATATTTATTTCTTGTCCCCAAGTCTTTTGAAAATCACAGTCAACTAACTAGATGCACACAATAAAGGAGAAAATACAAACAGGCTTCTCTATAAAAGACAATAAAATTGTAGAACTAAATGAAAGAACAGTGACTTAAGAAGTCACTGCCTTTGTGGTTCACAGAATAGGCATGAAAGAAAAGATCTCCCAGAAGATCTGCCTATCAGAACTTTAACAAGGTTCTGGACTCAAGGACATGTCCATACCAAAAGCAGACATGAGATGAAGCATTTACCATGTACACTTGACGACCTGAGTTCAATCCCTGGATCCCATGGTGGAAGGAAACAAGTTATTCCCACTGTCCTCTCATCTCTACACACAGGCACATCCACACCCACACCAAATATGTACACATATTAATAGTAAACTAAAGAAGGGCCAATGCAGGTGATGAAGCTGAATTTCTGTTCAGAGCTGTCAATTCACATAAGGGAATACACTGACTGCTCTTGAGTTTAGGATTCTGATTCCAACTTTCAAAGCTCTTTTGTCAGTTTCTTCTGCAGCAAAGCCCAATTAGCTGACAGTTCCCACTACACAAGATAGACAAGTTATTTGGTTTTGAAGCCTCATTTCTAAATATAAACATAACCAAGGAGAATCAAACATTCAAAGAAAATCTGCAACGTGAAAAAGGCCATAGAAAGACAATTTACATTCCCAAAGAATGAGATAAACTAAGAAACAAAAGTGAAGAACAGCCCTAACCCAGGAAGTAAGTAGCTCAAGGTGGTCTGTGAAGTTACTGCACCCAGCATGGCTTCACTTTTCACCTTACAGTCTTCATCATGAACACTGACAATGACTAAATTTTGTGTCATACAGCAACTGCAGGCTGGGAGTGCTGACAGCCTCTGCCCAAGCTTTACGATAACAGCAAAGTCTACTACTAAGGGTTCTGGTTCTGTGTTGAGTCCTCTTCTTGCTCAGCCTCTGTAATGATCTCATCTACACATGGTGTGTTCATCAGACACTTCACCAGTCTCTTGGAATATGCTAAACTTGATTCTTTCACCCTGTGTAGCCAATCCTGAGTTGTTATTCTGTTTCCATTCTCTCCCCCTAGTTCTAATCTTTAAGCAAGGCCTACTGCTTTTTACCAATCTAAAACCCATTCTGTCTCTGTCACCACCCTAGTCCCAGATCATTTATTGCCAGCTCATTTAATAATCATAGGATCCATACCTCCTTTCCTATCTCCTTTCAATACATCTGTAATAGAAACCTCAGAGACCTTTAAGAAATTTAATCTATTTTCTTTCCTACTTGGTAAAATCCTATTTCTAACAAGGTTCTCATCATTTTTTATCTTTTTATCCTGCTTCAATTCTTAGCTTTCATATTACAATTTAAACAGTCTCCTTGACCATTCATTTTGTGTGCCACTATGCCTGGGTCAGTATTTGTTGATTAAAGGCTGTATTGCTTTAGTCAGCATGTCACAGACTGTAAGTTAACCTAAAGACAACTTGATACTAAACATAAGGAGAACAGGAAGTTATTAAAATTCAAATGTTTTAGCCACCACAATAGTATGATAGTTACTACCTTATTACTTAAATACTAAACTGCATCAATATAAAACTTAACCATTTCTCCTAGACCTTAAGATAATGTGTTAGTCAGGCAGTGGTGGTGCATGCCTTTAATCCCAGCACTTGGGTGGTAGAGCCAGGCGGATCTCTGTGAGTTTGAGGTCAGCCTGGTCTACAGAGAGAGAGATCCAGGACAGGCACCAAAACAACACAGAGAAACCCAGTCTCAAAAACAAACAAACAAAAAAAACAAAAAAAAGATAATGTGTTATTAGCCATTTACTACTAAGTCTTTCAGTACGTACTTCAGAGCAGTGTTTAAAATTGAACAGCAGAGGCATTTGGTCCGAATGCTTCCTCACTGCGCTGGCTGTAGCACTATGCCTTCAGTCTCTCTCTCTGAACCAACTCTGGCACAGGCCTCAAAACACGCCTTACAATAAAGCTATCCTAGTCTTGCTGAGCCTGTATCTACTGAACTTAACACTGTAACAAACAAAAATGGAAAACCAGCCACCTTCCATCCAGGTCACTGCAAATGTTAGTGTGACCCTGTATGCTGGTTGCTACTCTGACAGACCAGGGAGCTCTTGAACTGAACTCACAAATTGTCAAAAACTGCCACCCAAGAGACACAGGAAACAGAAGGCCTCATCCACAGAAAGCTATTCCAACATGAAAACTAAGAAAGCACCTGTAACTTCCAAAAACACAGGGGCATTCTAATATAACATTCCACATGGAATTAAATGTTCTCACACAAGTGTGTAAGAATCTGAAAACATACTCTGAGTAAGAAAAATTCAGAGCCAAATGATTTCTTGAATGAGAAAGAGTTGACTAGACCCAGAAATCAAAAACAGAAAAAAATCTAAATAGATTATGAAATGCCCAAAGAAATATAGTCATCTTGAAAAAGAAACTTAAAAAAAAAACCCAGAAAACTGTCAAATAATTAAAGAGGAAAAAGAGAAAATAAAGTGAAAGATAATATGATAGCATATATTATAGATTTCCTTAACAGAAATTAAAGAGTGGAAGAAA
This sequence comes from Peromyscus nudipes, assembly GCA_902168325.1. Lineage (NCBI taxonomy): Eukaryota > Metazoa > Chordata > Mammalia > Rodentia > Cricetidae > Peromyscus > Peromyscus nudipes. Next base: position 49,990 of record CABHPH010157182.1, read on the forward strand.
AATTACAATCTGTGAACAAGCTCTAGAAACAGAAGCCAATTTCTGCATACTGAAATGGCTTATCAGACACCTCAGAAAGTGGACTTTAAATAACAAACTGAGAGGAGCTACCAACATAAAGGATGGCAAAGTAGGAAAGTCTCTAGGCTAAAAAAATCGTATCGTTAGAGCTAAGGAAATGATAAGCTTTGCAAAAGGAATACACAACTCAATGGAGTTGTATTTTCCAGAAATTCATGGACACAAGTGTGACTGGAAATCTTAACCATGCAAAAAACCAGGAAATACCTTTTAAGTCTCCCTTCAACCTATTATACACCAAGAACACCAAACTTTTTAATGTACAGACACCAAATAAAAGAGCAACCACCTTAAAATTACACAATGTATAAGGAGGTATGGAAACAGTAAAACTCTACTCTCAATAGATGAGATGAGATATCAAGAGGTCAAAGAGTGAACTGAAGAATAAGAAAATCTGCAGACATGGTAACGTCTACTCTCAGCACTCAGGAGTGTGAGGCAGAATGATCATGAGCTCAAGGTGCAGACTGTTCCTGCTAAGGCCCATGCTTAGTTATTGGGAGGTGACAGAAATTTATGTAATACACAGGGTATAGGGTGTGGTGGTGCACTCCTTTGATTCCAGCACTCAGGAGGCAGAGGTAGGCAGGTCTCTTAAGTTTGAGGCCAGCCTGATGGACATAGTGAGTTCCAGGACAGTCTGGTTTACACAGTGAGACCTTATCTTAAAGAGGAGTGGGGTGTGAGTGGCAGGCCCTAGGTAGATGAGGCTAGTGTGTGTGTCCATGAAGACAACTGTAGAATACCAGTCCCCTCCCTCCTCTTTCCCTTCCCTGTAATGAGGTGAGGCAGTTTGCTTTACCACAAACACTCCCCACTGTAAGGCACTGTCTGAACAGTCACAAAAACAAAGGGGCCAAGTGATCAGGGACCTGAGCCTCCAAAATCAAAATCAGCCCTTTTATAGCTGACTATCTTGTGTGTTGACTACAGTAACAGAAAAACGACTAGTCAATAATCAGTGTAGATCCTGTGGACAGAGTCAAATCCTACAACTGAAAACAAAGGGTACAGAATATTCTCATATGCTCACAGGACAGACAGTTCATAAAATTGATATATACCAAGTTATCAAAAATACCCTAAACATAAATAACTTCTATAGTTTTTGATATAATAATCAACATTATTTAGTCTTAATGCAAACACCCATAATTTACTAAAAGAAACAAAATCCAGGAAGGCCTTTCCATCTGCTCATTTAAAAGCATTTTAATTTGTTAGAGAATGAATTAAACAGTACTTGTTCAAAATGTCATTTTAGAATCTATAGGATGTAACAAAACAATGGAACTTTAGAAACAAAATTTTTTGAGGCCACCTTCCTTACAGGCATCTAAAAACATTTAAAAATCAATTTTACCATATGTAGTTTTCCAGAAAAATACCAATCATTAAATTTACTCCATTAGAATTATGAAGCTTAATTAAACCAGTTTCTTTCCTAAGGAAATGCCCCTCAACAATACACCAATAATAGACCTATAAACCTGTGTGGAGAGCAAAGATATCACAAAGACAGTGTTCATCTGAACAACAGAAAAACAACTTTTGTCCTTGGATACAACTCAACATTATTAAGATTCAGTTCTCCCCAAGTTAACTTTTAAGCTTTTATAGGGTTTCAATGAAGTGAACATACACTGTTGAACAATGCTAGTACTTTTTACATCTAAAGGCTAATTAAACCAACAAAGTGAAAGCGGGGGACCAACATGGAATATAAGCAAACAGCAATTTAACTATTGTGAAGGGGTGAAAAAGAAATAATCCCAGTAACCTTTGAGAAAATTAATGTGACTCTACCCTCAGATTAAAGTCAACTAGTCCTGAACTGTCATGGTTCCACGAACACTGACATTTCATTCAGTGCATCCCAAAGCTCAAACAGTAAGATACATTCTGAACAGGTTCTTACTCAGCACCACTCGCCCTTGAAAGGAACAAGGGTCTATTGGAGAAACTGCTAACCCAAGGGTGGAATGGAGAAATACAAGATGAAGCTAGAATGTACCAGAAAGCAAAAAGCACTCAAGCCTGGTGGTAACAGAGTATATATAATTCATTAGATAAAACAAGAACTCCTAAGTCTATATTCACACAGAAATTATGAAGAAAAGCACTTTATTACAGAATTCTAACTAATAAATACTGAAGGAATAATTAAGAAAAATCACTACCTTCACAAGCTTGGCAGGAACCATTCCAACGAAATCATCACTGAATGCCAGAACAAGTATTTGGTAATTTAAGGAATTCTATTTCTCTGCAAAAATACTCTACTTTTTTGGAGATTGAACCCAGGGTCTTCTGTTATCTAGGAAGCACTCTAACTGTTGAGCACATGTCAGCCCATTATGAGGTAGGTGCACAGTAGTTAACTGTTCAAAGGTGACTCTAACCAATCTCAGACAAGTGACCAAGTTCTCAATATCAGGAATGAGACACACTGACATAATATACTTCCAAGTGTGACACACTGAGAAGACATAGCACTTTTTATTTTTGGTATTCCTCCTAAAAAGTGTAACCTTAACCTAGTCATCGGGAAATATAAACCAACTCAAACTGAGAAACATTTTATAAACTAATTGGACTTCACGCTTCAAAAAAATTTAAGATTGTAGGAGACTAAGGCCTCCAGGAGTGGGGAATGCCTGGAATACCAGCACTGGGAGTCATGAATTCCAGGTAAGCCCAAGTAACACACATGCACACATGACCAGCAACATGTGATCCAGGACTGGACTCTAGATACTGTTTGATATAAAATAAAAGACACCACAAAAGAACTGGCAGCCTATGAACTTCAGCTTAGATAACAGTACTGTGTCTCAATGGCAATATTCTGACTTTGGTATCTGTACTACAGTAAGAAGAGTATTATTCTAAGGAAATATTGGTGTACCTAGACACAAAGAAGCAGGGTGGCTTCTTTTACTCTCAAGTGGCTTAGAAAAAGTGTGTATGTATTTAGAGACAAATTATAATGAAAATGTGTAAGGAAGCCAAGAGAGTATTATGCTTATTTTTATTAATCTTTTAATTTTTCAGTAAATCTAGGATTATTTTAAGAAAACATTTTGCCAATTTAATTCACTTATGTATCACTTTGTATAAATTATATACATATGATAAAAACAATTTAATAAAAATTAAAAATAAAGTCTAAATAAATTGAAAAGCATTCTTTCATCAGTAGAGAAATTCTAACTGATAAAGAATTATCAGTTTATTTGGCAAGTTTTTTGCTGTTGTTCTTAGTATAAAGGAGCAATGTATCTTTCCATCAATTATTGTATGCTAAAAAACACAATATTAAAAACAATATCTAAAAATAAGCTTCCCCAGGCCAGAGAGCTAGCTTAGTGGTAAAGAGCACATGCAGAGGCCCTGGGTTTGGTTCCCAGCAACAGAGGATCTGACACCCTCATCTGGTCTCCAGATCATCAGAAACTCATGTGGTGTATAGAAAGGTAAACACTCATACATGTAAAAACCATTTTTATAAGTTTACAAGGTTTAACTGAAAAGTGATTCACAAAAGGCAAAACAATTCAAAAGTCACAAACCTAAAACCTAGTCCAAGTCTATTTTCTCAGAATATAGTTCAGAAAGAAACCATTAGTGAATTACAAAATCATTATCAATACCTTGTGTTGCTAGAATAGTCCCACATGGCCACATCTAGGAGACTTCTAACCCAGGTCTTAGAGGGCTCCTTGAGGAATTTTTGCTGGTAGATTCCCACTACAAGGTCCTCTACAGTAAGAAGTTCTAGATCTTGCCTGATTTCTTCCATTAGTAAATAGAAAAATACAATTAGTGATTTGGGCACACAGAACACACATGTCAAAATGAAAGCATAGACTATACTTTTCTGCATGACCTAGATTCTGCTCACCTGATGCCCGCTCCATACGCTTCAAACACCAGTTGACTCTGGCTCTATCATCAGACTGCAGAGGGAAAAATCATTACTTGAATTTTCTCCTTTTTTGAATTATTTTAATTAACACTGTTCTTTCAAATTTGGGTGTGTGTAGGAAAGACACACACTAATTGAAAATTATATAAAAATAGCACACATTAAAAAATATTACTGCTATGACTAACTGGATATATATATACATATATATATGTATATATATATTAATAGTTTATGAAAAGCAAGTGAAATTTGGGGTAGACCAATGATGAAGTCAATGTTCAGAGCATGTGATCTGGTCATGGTAGTATTTATAATATGCAATAAGTTTAGGACCCAATTCTTCACTACTATTCTGGAGAATTTAGATAAAGCAAAAAGTCTTTTCAAAACATCAAAAAAAAAAAAAAA
>CABHPH010157183.1:0-19063 GCA_902168325.1 Peromyscus nudipes
TCATTTACCCAGCAAAATGGTGACAGAGCCCTGACTGGAACTCAGGCATTCTCACTCTGGAAGTATACAGATCTACAAATACGGTACCTGAAAACATGTATGTGTGTATAAATACACTTGGTTGTGGGGGTGCACGTATGTGTGCATTTGGGCATGTATTGCACATGTGTGTGCATATATGTGGAGGCCAGAAGTTGATGTCAGGTGTTGTCCTTAATCAATCATTCTCCACCTATATTTTTTTAAGACAGAGTCTCTTACTGAACCTGAAACTCATCAATTACTCTGGCTGTCTAACTGACCAATGAGCTTCAGGGATCCTCCTATCTCTGTCCTCCACCCCAGTGCTGGGGTTATAAGCACACGCTACCACACCTGGCTTTCATGTGAGTTCTAGAGATCCAAACACAAGTCTTTGTGCTTACATGGGAGGCACTTTTACTGACTGACCCACCTCCCCAGGGGCTGGGGGTGGGGAAGGTGGGTTCACATGAACTCAGGAAATACGATGCCCAAGTGCATGCTGGGATCTTGGATTGGGACAACAGAAGAAAAGTCATGGGAAACTGGGGATCCAAATAAAGTCTGTATTTGTGAATATTACGAGTACTGTGCCCACATCGCCACACTCATAACATTGTACCCATATTGCTTCTAAAGTTGTATAAGCTGCCTATCCTAGGAAACATAGGCTGAGGGCCAGAGGGGAACCTCTGTCCTATATTTGTAAATTTTCTATGAATTTAAATCATTTGAAGTACTTTTTAAGGTTCTATATAATCACAGCCATAAGCATAATTCTATGTGGGAAAGCTTGCTGGGTTCCTAATTTAATCTGTGTCTCTCTTTGACCAGCCCAACTCCATGACCTAGTGACTGGTCACACACAAACAACCTATTGATATTTCAGAAGAATCTGCTGATGGGAACCATGTTTGGGAAGGAAAAAATAAAACCATAACTCATCCTTTCAGGAAAAAAAACAAAACTCTAATATCTCTAATATCTAATATCTCTGCTGCCAAAAATACGCTAGCCTGGTGAGCCTCCTCATATCCAAATTCATTGTGGGGGTCCAAGAGAGCAAATGGTGAGTACTTGCCCGGTGCTCCGGGATGCTGTGGTTCCTTTGTAGATGTGTCTCTCTGCACCTGCCAAATGAATTATTGAATATGTGAGGGCAAAGCTCAGCCAGAGCTGCTGATCGGTGAAATTGGGTGCAACTGGGTGGAAGAGCTGCGTGCCGAGCACGCCAGCAAATGGCAACATCACTCCAACCGTGCAGGGCTCCACTGCAAAAGCATTCCATTACGTGGATGCCTGGACACATACAGCTTGGGGGAAAGGTTATTTTAGGAGCCTCATGAAACTTGTATAGATGCTGGGTCTGTTACTCTTGAAATAAGATGAGAACGGCACCTTAACTATGCCACTAAACTTTACTTGTCGGACTGTTACAGTCAAGCCTATGTTCTAGAAAACATAACCTTGACGAATCTTGTCATTTGCCCTCTTGAGAACTACCCAATTCACCACATTGTATTTAGCCAACATTGTAAGCAGACTCTAGAGGCAAAGCAAATGTCACAAATGTGTGCATAAGTCTATGGGAGCAAAGTACCTGCACCCAACAGGGGTTAAGGTCACATTGAGTGCACAAAGGGTTTCTGCCCAGCCTCCCACAGCCTGAAGGTCTCTCCAGTGAATATGAACCCAGAGGACAAGATTTGGATCCACAGTATTTGTTTTGTCTTTCAATCAAGGCGGTTAAAGGTCCAGAGTCTTAGTCTACCGGGGAGACCTTCTACAGCACAAGTGAGGCTTTCATCTTTGTGTGTGGATAAAGACTGCTCGCTTTTTTTTTCCTGCTAGTCAACTATGAGGGGACCTTAGATTGGGTTCCTTGGACGCCGTCTCAGAGATTAGAACTCATGTGCAAGCTGTTCATTTGAGAATGCTTCCAGCAGCAATCAGGAAGGGTATGGGAGAAGCAGGAGAGAAAAGGAGAATCCGTGGGTGCAGGGGTAGGATAGCAGAGAGTCCTGGAGGGCAAGCTGATCCTGATGCTGCCTGGGAATTGGGGCGTATAGCTGTTGGGGTTTCTATGTGATGGTCCCCTCAGGCTCCTGTTGGATCCTTTGGTCTCCAGTTGGTCATGCCACTTTGGAAGGTTATGAGCTTGGGGGCTCAATGCCCAGCCTCACTTCTAATCTGTTCTTTGCTTCCTGTTCAATAAGATATGAGTAGGTGAGGAAGCCTAGTTTCACCTGCTGTCATGAAGCCACCTGCTGCCACATCTTCCCGGAAGTGATGAACTCTACCCCCTCAGACTGTGAACCTAGAGAAGCCTTTACTTCTCCCTTTCTTCTCTGTTCCTTCTTCGTTCCTTCAGTGGTTTGCTTCAGAGGGGTTGGCACAGCAACCAGAAAAGTAATGCAATGGCTGCACCTCATGATGTGTTCCATTCTGAGGCCGTTTCTAGAGTTTTGAACTAACTGGACATCAGTCTGTGAATGCATATGATCCCTAGGCATTTCTACATGAGCAGACAAAGTAGTGACGGGTCTCCAACGAGACTCCCATAGGTGAGCCAACAGAACAAAAGTATGCAGAAGACAGAGGGGAGTGTCCTGAAGGAAAATGGGCACTGGGAGTTCTAGGCAGAGCTACATAGTAGGCAGAGTCTGTTGCCACTTCAAAACTGGGTGTTCTTCAACCACGTGTCACTGAAAAGCAGAATTCAATTGAGCCAAGAGCCTAACCAGACACCAGTGTGTGGGTCTAGTCAAGATTCTCACTAGCTGTTGTTTGTCTCTGCTGCTTTGGGTTGTTCCTGCTTTGTTTTAAATTATACATGTGACTTGCCTAAGGATGGGACTGTGGTCTCCAAAAGCAGTCACTCCCACATAACAACAAGAGGGAAGCTAGTGAGTATAGTTATTAATAATTAATAATCAAAGTCACAATTCATAATCAAAGGAAACATACAACATTAGGTCAACTGCAATACCTTGGTTGTGTCTCCACTGAGTAAGCCCGAGAGCTATATGGTTCAAGATCACCATTAACCTGTCCTTAGCATTGGAGCTCAACTAAGTGCTATACCGAGTGCAAATTTCTAGTATAATTGTCCACTTGTATGCCCCGTGTCAGACTAAATTGACTAGTTATATCTGCTACCTCACTCACAGCTGCCACTTCTTATAAATTGAACGGCTTTGCTTATTCTTCAAAACTAGGGGAGAGCAGTGCCCAGGACTACACATTCTTGGGCCCCTTTAGGATATATTCCCTTTAGTGGAACAAGATCTTATAAGTGCAATGCATTAAGCCCAGAAAATAACATCTGAAAACCAGGTACTTAGGATATTTTCCCTAATATCTTTCCCTGGAGAAATGTGAGCTCCTATTTGTAAGTTTTTGATGTATTATAATTTGTGGTTATTTTTTCAAGTAATTCTACTTATCTGCCACCTATAGGTACTTGACCACTGAGCTAGTCCTGAGGTGCAACATGACTTACTGGGGGCCAGCACCACTATATTCATCCAACGACTCACACACTTTGAAGAATTGGTTGTGAATTCCAAGCCTGTACTCCTGGAGATCCTGAGGTATGCCCAATACCCTTGAACTGTCAATCATTAGCAATACCCAATAGGTGCCCAGAATGAACTTGGGGTATTGATATCGTGCATTCAGATCGCACGTCTATCACTCCCCCCACTATCTACTTGTTTGTGCAAAACAGAATTAAAGTTGCCTATTTCGCAAGATTGAGATTAATTCATTAATTGAAATGATGGGTGGAAGTTGTCTTTATCAAGGTCCAGTGGATAGCAGACATTCAGGAGAGCAAGGTCCATTGGTAGGAATTTTGATTTTGGTGAGCTATAGGAAGTATAAATTGTTAGCAGCCATTGAGATTGCTCTGTGTATGTTATGGGGACATATAACCAGAAGCCACTTTAGTGGACATGTAATAAGAGCTTAGTGAAGAACGGAGGTCCACTGCACCACCCTGCAGTGACTGCTATCTGAAAAGCGTTCCAACAGGGAAGGACCCTGGACTTTGGAATCAGGCAGAGTCGGATCTGATCTTGACTATCATTTAGTGACTCTCCACCCGGTCCAGAGCTACCAACATATAGCAGCCTCCACCCTTCTCTGCTGTCCACCAAGCTGCTTACAGGCAGTAGTCCTCCGTGCTGGTGACTTGTCCTCCATGTCCTTGTGGTAAAAGAAAATACTGACCCCTGAGCTTATTGGGAGGGGTAAATGAAATCATGCACACAACAATCAGTATCTTATTGTCCCCAAGACTGGTAACTATCACCTTATCTTTATTCACTGCCTTAATTCTGCCTTCTCTTATATGATGGGAAGTTCATTTCTGCTCTTTCTAAGATAGTCTCATTAAAAGGGTGAGCACACCAACTCACAATCCATGAGGCAGAACCCTTCTCATACAGCTCCTGAGAAAAAGAATATTAGTGTCATCCCACAGAGCTTGGAATTGGGCACACTGACATGAGATACCTTCTACCAGGGGCTGTGGCCTAAAAAACATACCTGGCTCACACATGGGTCAGTGTTGCTTGGGCTCTTCTTAATGCTTGCCTATCTGTCTAGTTTACTAAAGGCATCAGCATAGGAATTCGATGTATGCTATTGTGTTCTTTGATGTCTTTTTAAGGCTATTTGACTCTTTCCAACATTCATTTTCTTAGGATGAGGCTATATTTTCTAAAACCAAGACCCCTGTGTGTGTATATTACCTTTCTATTTATTTCACACTAAATAACTAAACACAGACATCTCCCAGGGTTTTTCCAGGCTCTTTTGTGGCCTCAAATGCGGCCACCAGCATGTGCAGAAGACAGAGTATCAAGGCCTTTGAACTTTCAACTCAACACAGCCTAGAGCAGCAGCTGTCAACCTGTGGGTCATGACCAGCAGAAAACATGTTTCCAGTGGTCTTAGGAACTGAGACACCAATCAGCAGCAAAATTATAGTTACGAAGTAGCAACAAAAAAACATATGTTTGAGGGTTCCTAAGACTATCTGGAATGTGTTTTCCAATGGTTGTGGCCCACAGTTTGAATACTGCTGGCCTAAAGTTATTTCAGAAGGGCATTTCAGTGGAGGAGTTGCCCAGATCAGATTGGTCTGTAGGCATGTCTGTGGTGACTGTCTCAATCGTTAATTGACAAAAGAGGGCACAGGTCACTGACGGTAGCACCATTTCCTGGCAAGGTTGTCCTCGGATATACAAGAAAGGTAGCTATGTGAGCCTTTAGGCCAGCTAGCAGACTCTGTTGGTTTCTGCTTCAAGTTTCTGCGTGAGTTCCTGCCCTGACTTCCACTAATGAGGGACTGCGGACCTGAAAGTGTAGGTTGAAAGAACTCTTTCCTTCCTTCCCTATGTTACATTAGTCAGACTGTTTTATCACAGCAACAGAAAGGGAATGAGAAAAAAAGTGTGAACCAGTGTTCACACTCATGGTGCTGTCTTAGTGAACCCATCAAGCTGTACAATTAATGCATTAGTGACCATAGCAACAAGAAGGGGGAACAGTACTAATTTCAGCCGCATCAAGCCCGAAGATGAACGGAATGTGCTGGGTTCACTTTGGCTGACGAGGAAAGACACTTCTCCAGTACTTCCCGTGTGCCACCCTGGCATTTGTATCACTCAGTCTGCACAGAAAGCATAAATGACAGGGACCATCATCAGCTCCATTACTGATAAGGGAGAGAGAGGGTATGCAACTCACCCAAGGCCACCCAGCTAAGATTGGGACCTTGTCCTCTCCTCGATTGCATTGCCGTGCAAGTATCACAAAAGGCATGGAAGTAATTCATCTTAGCTGCTCTGACAGACACTGAGGAGACAGTTAAAGAATAAGATCAGGACCATATTCCACTTAACAGTCAAAGAGCATCTACTGAGCGTCTATCCCGCCAGATGCCGCTTGTTTGCCGTAATTTCTGGTTAATTTGCATCAAATCCTGGCCCTGCTCAATGAGTAGGCTGAGAGCCCTGTGGGATTGCACAATGAAACACCTGCATCAGGACAGCCTCCAGTGAGCTCCCTCCGCGGTGGGTTCCACATAATGTATTTTTCTAAAACACGCTGACACAACCCTGCCACATCAGCCACACAGCACTCCTGGAACACTTGAGCTCTGGGTCAGACATGCCTAGCCAGTCCTTTGACTTTGGAAGAGACTATTTGAAATCCTGTCCAGATGAAACTTACATAATAGAGAATCAGTAAATGGCGTTAACAATAGGAAGCTATGCATCCTTACACCATCTACAGCTAAACACTGGTCTTCTCACCTACCAGGTATCAGAAGGCCCAGAGAACCCCTCCTTTCATGTAAATTCCCACAAACTTCCATCTCTCTCTTCTGAATGATGAGTTCAGTGTGTCCACTTTTGGCATCAGGGGTAACAATGCCTATTTCAACAAGAAAGAGAGGCTTTACTCTCCGGACCCAGAAACAAATCCATAAATATACATACCATGATAAACCTTTGCAGTCTATAACTCAGTCTACAAATTATGCAATGAATACATTATCACCTTTTGATACTTTCTTTTTTTTTTTCTTTTTATACTTTCTTAATTCTACTGAATGATAGGGAAATTCTGAGTCCTCTTAAGCCCAAATTGGAAATGAATGCCAGTCTGAGGCTCCATGGGAATAATGATAGAGCACTCTGTTGCTCAACACTGCCACCCATCATTGGATCCCCACTGGACACACAGGATTTCCACCCATGCCTGACCCCAAGGCATCTTCATGTCCTCTTACACAGCCTCTGAACTATACTCATCTCACTTTCTGAAGGTCAGTCAACTTCCTGCCATGGCTGAGGGGACAACAGGAAGAGGACATGCCACAAGAAGGGTACATGACCCCTTGGTAGCTTCACAGTTTTTGAAGAACTGACAACAGCCTGTACAACCAGAGGAGTCTTCATCAAAGGTGGTCTGCTCTGACTTATGAATTAACATGGTCCCCATATTTATTATGCATTGGGGGCCTATGATATTGAACCTCAAGGCTCAACGTTTTGCTCCATTACAGAAATCTTAGTCATCATTCCTACAAGGAAAAACTTAAAAGACAAATGGCCCAGCAGCACAAAAGATGAAGGTGTGGTACCTGGAGGGGGAAGGAGAGCCATCTAACAACATATAACATCTCCCACCCCAGATTCTCCAAGTGTAACCTGTGTTTCAGGGACTGGGGATTCAGGGCTGAGTATGCAGAAGTGTTTGAACCTACTGGTAGTTACAGAACTGAAAAAAAAATTATCGCAAATAATAGTTAGTACAATGTGGTAATGACTGGACTGTCCAAAGAATGGAAAACTACCTTTTAGAAGGTCATTAAGAGACACATGGACGTTAACTCTGCCTTCTCCTTGCTGATTCTTTTAACTGGAAGCACATCCCTCAAAACACAAGTGTGCAGATATCCAGAGCTGTATCCAGTAAACTGCTATCATATCTCAATTGTCCAAATGGTGACAATTGAAGTTTCCAGATGTGGTGAGCCACTCACATGCAAAGTGACATGGACAGCTCCCTCCCTCCCCACTTTGCTGGCCCAAACACATATTGTATTGTAAATGGATCCTATGTCCTGGTATCTCTATTGCAGAGCAAGGGCTCCGTTTCAAAATTTCACATTTTCACTATATTATGCATTTCAAAAAATTAAGGTATGTGCTCCACTTTCTAGTATCTTCAAAAAAATAACTCAGGGACTGAAGAGGTGGCTCTGTGGTTCAGAGCACTGGCTTCTCTTGCAGAGGACCCAGGTTCAATTCCCAGCACCTGACTCTGTAATTTCAGTTTTGGGCGATCTAACCCCCTCTTTGGTATTTTCAAGGTGCTACATACAAGTGACACACAGAACACACATGCAGTCAAACCACCCATACTCTTAAAATAAAAATCAATCTTTTTTTTAAGCTCATATATGAGAGCTCACGTGATGGGAAGGCATCCTAAATATCTCTGCTGAATTAATGATTACTGAAACTATTGTCAGTATACAGTACAGATATTTGTCAGTCTGCTGCAAGGGGTGATAACTCTCAGCTTGCTCCATGCTTACCCCCCACCACTCTGCCTAGTTCACTTTTAAATAAAGTGACTACAGAAGAAGGAGTGGTGAATTGGTGGTCATTTTCCTTTTCTCTCCAGAAAACCCTTACAGACTAGCACTGACGTGTGTGGAAGCCCTGGGCCACTCCAGGTTCCAGTCACTGGACTTGAAATCTGAGTGATGCACATGTGGAGATTTGGTTCCATTTTCAGAGAGCTTCCAATACCCAGGCAAGCTTCGGGATTAGATGCCCTGGAGTCTCCGGTTCATATACAGAAATGGAATCTGCTATCAGGCATCCAATGACAACAGCAGCTTATCACCCACAGAATCCCACAGGATCAGCCAACCAGCAAGGAGTTTGGCGCCTACAAAGCCTTTGCCCTTCAGACCAAAATATCTGGACGTGAACTCCAAGGAGACAGTGCCTTAGGTCCAGAGCTCTGGTTTGCTTAACCTCCACTCTTCCTATAAGAGAAAATCCATCTTTTCTTCCTACCGAAGGATTTCAATAGCTAACTGGCTAACTAAGAAATCGTACTGACATTTCCAGAACAGCCAGAGCCGGCGTGGCAGCAGAAGGATGGAAACAATGAAGTCATTACAGTCTTTTCTGACAAACAAAATTGGAGAAGGGCGCCCTTGTCTCTGAGAAGTGCCCGTTAATCAGGAAGTCTTGAGAAAGGGAAGCTGGGAGGTCTTGGCTGCTCTTGAGCAGGAAACAATAACTGGAAAAGAAGAAAAAATAATTGGCTCTCTCCTTATGCCCTCCTCGGCTTACTCTGCAAGTTTGTGCCATAGCACAAATAGCAGAAATGTTTTCCTGAATATTAAGAGGGGTCATCTCATAGGAATGAGCTAACATTTCCTGACGATATTATGAACAGGTAATTATTGGATTGTCCTAAGTTTGGAATAAAAGGATCAACTTAAAACTCATTGCTCTGTCTTCCTTGTAGTAAGTAACCAAATCGTCAGCAACCAAAGACTTAGTAGGGATAGGAAGGTTTTCATCCACACTTGTAAGAAGATTTTGAAATACAGGATAGAAAAATTAGTGAGGGTCCAAGTTTAAACGCAGGGCTGTGTCATCTAAACATTTGAGACAAGGATATGATATTAAAAGCACCTCAAACTGGAAATATTCTCTGAAACCAGCTTCAGGACAATGGAACGACCATGTACAAAAGCAAACAGTGAGCTGCAAGCACTGTGGAGGAAAATGTAAGAGTCAGAGCACTGCTTTTCAAATCGAATCCTGGTGGAACCAAGTTAGCACCAATTACTGATGCTAGAATTCAGCACAGTATGAAAAACAGGAACAGCTTTCCATGCAAAGACGTCTACTAAACACCTACCACAAACCAATTAACAACCCAGGCAAGGTGCTGTCTCTGAGTCTGGGAGAGTATTAGAAAGTCAAAGAGAGGACTGAGTAAGCCAGAAGGAAGGAGAGAAAGGGGGGGAATGGGGTAAAGGAGAAGGGTGGAGGGAGGAAAGGAAAAAGGAGGAGGCAAAGGACAGAGGAGAGAAAGAAAAAAGGAAGAAAGAAAAGGGTGTGAGGATTGGAAAGGGGAGAATAGCATCTTTATGTATATGTAGTTTAATTTTCCAGGTTTTCAGGAGACTTGGGTAAGACAGAGAAAGAAATTATAGAACATTTGTTGATCATAACATGAACCAAAAGGGAAGCTATGAAGATCCATTCTGTATGTAAGCCACACTTAGACATTAGGCAAGTAGTGGAGAAGATGAGGGAGGACCCCATCCCTCCCTGAGGAATCTGTACGCAGTTAATGGTGGCTCACGGAGAAAGAGACATTTTCCTTATTTGTATAGCTGTGGATGAACTGCCCGTGTTCCTACAAGTAACTCTAATTAAACTCTTGGTTCCTCCTCCAAAGAAAAAGCCATTATTTTAGAGATGATGTTTAAATTACTTAAAGTCACCTATTAAAAAAAAAACTTAGAAATAAATCTAACAAGAAGGTGTGCCTGAATTTTGTAAGCAGAAACATAAAACTCGGTTGAAGGATTTAAAATGTCAGTATTTATGGGTAGCAACATCTGATATCTTAAAGATGTCACGTAGTGCCAAGTTAATCTATAAATTAAATGTAATTTCAGACCAAATCTAATAGGGCTTCTCATGCAGCCTGACATGCAGCTCCTGAAGTTTATACAGAAACGGCCACATAGTTACAACCACCGAGATGACCATGAAGAGAGGAGACTTTCTCCAAAATGCAATATACCGAATATTGAGAAACATAAGTAGGAAATGCAACCTAAATATTAGACTCTCTGCCAAGGAGAGACAATTAAAACAACGGGAGGAAACATCCCTGAAACAAATGCTTGCTTAAACAGACACAAAATTAGATGGTCCAACACAGGGAATGTCATAGATCAAAGAGATAGGCAAAGTGTTCAGTGGCTGATATCAGAACTCGATGATGCCCCATGCTCCTCACATATAAGCACCGAAGCCTGACCCTCTAGTCCTGCTTAAGTAACTCTAGGAGCATGATCAAAAATAAGAGGAACTGGGGTAGATGGAGGTGGGGGCATGCCCCTGCCCTGTGCCCTCAGTTCTAGTCCAGGAGGCTATGGACTCTGAAAGGTAAGGCTACAAACTCACCTTCTGCCCTAGATATATGGAGCACAGTGCCAGCTCGCTCAGCACTGTTGGCCATGTAAAAGCAAGAAACCAGTCTTCATTCTGTTAAGTCAGAGACTTAAGCTGGATTTGTTTGAGAATTTTAACCAACATAGCCTAATAAAACAATTACTATATAGAAAAAAAATCACTCCCTACCTCAAACCAGGTAGTCTTTAATTTACTGTAGACCTAAATATTAAAAAAAAAAAAAGTTAAACCTTGAAAATAATGTGTAAGAGGGGCTGGAGAGAGGCCTCAGTGGTTAAGAACACTGACTGCCAGGTTCAATTCCTAGCACCCACATGGTGGTTCACAACTCTCTGTGACTCCAGTTCCAGGAGACCTGACACCTTCACACAGACATACATGCAGGCAAAATACCAATGCATATAAAATAAATAAATTATTTTTAAAATGTGCAAGAAAACAAGCCAGATGCCATGGTGCATGCTTGTAATCCTATCACAGAGAAGGCAAAGACAGGCAGAGAAATCCCTATATCTATTAGCCAAATAAAGGCAATATTTTACCCAAACGAAATAAATACAGTGTGCAATGAAGGAGACATCTGAACAATGTATCTCAGGGCTCGCCCAGTGATCTCTTTTGCCACATCACTCTACTGAACCTGGGTCTCTACAACCAACAGGCCTCTCTTATCTCATCCTTTATGGTTTCTATTAGGAATACAGTGAATTTATAAACTCTTGGGGCAGGACACAGTCTTGACTCCATAGACATATTCTGCCCACAGGATTTGTGACTCTCATATCATGATGCTTTCTCGGAGAATTCATTTGAATATTCCTAAACAAAGCTATTATACGATATTTTGTTTGTGTTCTGACAAAGTTTGCCTGGAGATCAGAGGGCAGAGCTAGCCACTAGTTAACCATAGAGGCCAGGTGGTGGTGACTCACACCTTTAGTCCCAGCACTTGGGAGGCTCATGCCTTTAATCCCAGCATACTCGGGAGGTGGAGACAGGAATATAAGGTGGGTGGAGATAGGATCTCAGCCCCCTCTTTGGTCTGCAATGAGAAAAACAACTCTCTAGCAGCCCAATTAAGGTTTATTAGTTACTTTTCTAGTGTTGTGATAAAATGCCATGACCAGGGCAACTTATAAAAGAAAGTGTTTAACTGGGCATATGGTTCCAGAGGGTTAGAGTCCATTGACAGCCGAGCAAAGGCGTGGCAGCAGGAACAGCTCAGAGCTCACACATCCAATCCCAGAGAGGAGGCAGAGAACACACTGGGAATAATATGGGCTATTG
Source organism: Peromyscus nudipes (assembly GCA_902168325.1). Taxonomy (NCBI): domain Eukaryota; kingdom Metazoa; phylum Chordata; class Mammalia; order Rodentia; family Cricetidae; genus Peromyscus; species Peromyscus nudipes. The sequence goes on from CABHPH010157183.1 coordinate 12,069, forward strand.
AAACCACAAAGCCCACCCCAAGTGACACACCTCCTCCAAGGCCACACCTCCTAATCCTTCCCAAACAGTTCCACCAACTGGGGACCAAACATTCCAACATACGAGTCTATAGGGGCCATTCTCATTCAAACTACCACACAGAGAAACCCTCCACATCATAGGAGCAAGTGACCCCGGTACGGGAAGGCCAGCAAGCATGAGTGTGTATATTTAGCTATTGGGGTTGCTTGAACAAAGAACTTTAAAACAATGGATTGCATTCCTTTTTATTCCTCATAGTGATGAAGACTGGGAACTCCAAAATCCAGTCCTCATCAAGGTCTAGTGAGGGCTCACTCCTGAGAAACAACACCTTCCCTCTCTGCTCAACTCGTGGAAGGAGGCGGCCAACTTTCTGTGTTCTCTTTCATAAGGGCATGAATCCCAAGCATGGAAGCTCCATCCCTGTGATCTAATCTCTCCCCCAAGGCCTCGTATCACCTTGTCGTCACCTTGAGATGACATTTTCACATATGAAGTGGCAATGGGAAGGGACAAAACCAAACCAGAGCAAAGAGTGATAGGAAAATACAACAACTGGAAAAATTTGAACACCATGGCAACCTGTGCCTATACTTAAAACCACGTCTCTGTCATCTGTTAAGGGTGACACTGAACCTGTTACTAAACCTTGGTGCGTCTCATCTTCCCCAGCACCCAGGTTTTCAAGGGGATTGACTGTAGGAATGTTTGAGTCCTCTGCATGGCACCTGGCACATGAAAGCTGACACAGGGAAATGTTCTTTGTTAGAGCAGCCCCAATAGCTATATATATACACACACACTCACACTTGCTGGCCTTCCCATACCAGCGTCACTTGCTCCTATGATTTTGAGGGTTAACACAATACACCATGGCATCAAATATGAACTAAAATCAGAGAACCTTTAGAAAGGAGTGTAGCCAAATTCTTGAGCACACAGAGTTTAGTGAGACCTTAGACTCTTAGTGCAAAGGACAATTCGAAAAGGGGAAAGTAATAAGCTGAAACTCATCAGTATTAAAAAACTGCTTGGCAAATGACTCTGTTAAGAGTTGGAAAACAATCGGACATAGGAAATGTCAGTTGATCAAACCAGAACAGTTCTCAGGGTCTTCTGTCAAATCATTAGAGTATTTCTTTTATTTTTATTTTTGTATTCCATTTTCATTTCTTTGAGGGGTGTGTGTGTGTGTGTGTGTGTGTGTGTGTGTGTGTGTTTACCATGATGCATGTATGGAGGTCAGAGAACAGCATGAAGGAATCAGTTCTCTTTTTCCATCTTACAGGTCCCGGGAATAGAACTCAGGTCATCAGACTTGACAACAAGCACCTTTACCCACTGAGCTCTCTCGCATTCACAATGGTGAATGTAGAAGTTTTATAAGTTTAAATGGAGCTTTCCATTTTCATAACACATGATCTTTCTGTTAGAGAAAAGCTTGGCCTAAGATTAGTATAGAAAAGCTAAGAACTTACAAATGTCATGGTGGTGGTGGTGGTGGTGGTGGTGTTTAAATGGAGAGAAGAATGGAGGAAGGGAAGAAGCCAGGCTGGCTGTGGGAAAATGTGATTTAAAAAGTTGAGGAACTCAAGACAAAGCTTATATCCCAGTTAGAGTTAGCAGGAGAGCATGGTATTAGAGCAGAGACAGGCAATAGATCAATGGAGAGAAGCTAGAAATAGAGTTACAATATGACACAAATATGTCAAATTGATTTTAATACAGGTACGAAGGCAGGTCAGCAGAAGAAGGATGAACTTGCTCAAGAAATCACACTAGGACAGCTAGATGCCACCAGGAAAAATGAACCTGGGTCCAAAGCTCACACCTGTTATAAAGTTAATGTACAGTACACCGTGGCATCAAATGTGAACAGTAACCAGAGAAACTTTAGAAAGGAGGGTAGCCAAAATCTTGAGCACACAGAGTTTGGTAAGATCTTAGACTCGATTGCAAAGAACAATTCAAAAAGGGGAAATTAGTAAGCTGAAGCTCATGGACGTTGAAAACTTTTGCTTGGCAAATGACTCTTATTAAGAGCTGAGAAACAAGTTAAATAGGGGGAGAAAATATGTGCATATATCAGCCAACAAAAGGCTTGTATCTAGAATATATAGAGATGGCTCCGTGGTTAAGATCACTGGCTGCTCTTGCAGAGGGTCTGGGTTTAACTCCCAGCCCCCAGATGGCAGCTCACAACCATCTGTAACCCAGTGTCAGGAGACCCAATCCCCTCTTCTGTCCTCCATGGGCACTGGACACATATGGTACACAGACATATATGCAGACAAATGTATAAAAATATGTATATGTATAAAAATAAACACATTTTTTATTATTTTTTAAAAAGAACTCTCAAAACATACCCATTTTTTTTAAAAGACCAATTAGAATGGGCTAAAGACATGGAAGACAGCTACCAACTGAACATGGGTGAGAAAAAGCACCTGAAAGATGCCCAAGGTCATTAACCACCAATGCAAAATAAAACCACAAGATGTATTATCATGCACCATCAAAATGGCTAACAGGAAAACAGTGCTGGGGCTGTGGAGATGGCTCAGTTAATAAAATGCTTGCTGCTTAAGCGTGAGGACCTAAGTGTGGTCCCTACCACCCACATAAAAACCCAGATGTGGTGATTCAGGCTTGCAATCTCAGTGCTGGAGAAGCAGACACAGGCAGACCCCCAAGGCTCTCTAACCACCCAGCATAGCCCAATAGGCAAGCCCCATGTCCCAGGGACAGACCCTGTCTCGAAAAGCAGAGTGGGCAGACAGTTTCTAAAGAATCACACCCAAGGTTGACCTCTGGCCTCTGCAAACTTGTACGTACACAGACACATGGGCATCTGCCCACCCACCCACACATACACAAAATAGTGTTAATACTAAATGCTAATAAAGATGAGAAAAAAAAACCAACATCAGCGTAACATACTGGTGGGCGTGAGGCAGTTCGGTTACTCTACCATGTAACTAAGTGGACAGCTTTTCTAAACACTGGGCATTCACTTACCATATGACCTGGCAATCACCCTGCTAGGCATCCATCCCAGAAAAATAAAAGCTGTGTTCACATAAAAGAGGCACACAAAGCTGTTTTACCCAGAGCCTTTCAGGGAAACGGAACCAATGGGGACAGAGTGAGTGCATTGTGTGTCTGTGTGGGTGGGAGAAAAGAGAGAAAGGCTTAAAGAATTGGTCGTCTGGGATCTGGCAATTATAACCCCTTCAGGACAAGCCAGCAAAGACAGTGGCACTTGAAAAAGAGGTAACTTCAGGTTCTTGGGGCTGGGGGCAGTCTAGAAGCAGAATTCTTTTTCCTAAGGAATTTTTTGTCTTCCCTCTGAAAACTTTCAATCTATCAGGCAAGGCCTACCCACATCAGGGAGAGTAATCTACTTTACTCAGAGTCCACCGATTTCTGTGTTAATTATTCCCTCATGTCAACATCTAGAATAATATGAAAACACATAACTGAACCCACAGCTATTACAGCAAGCTACTTTTTTTCTTAATGACTGTCTTAGTTAGGTTTCTATGGCTGTGGAGAGACACCATGACCATGGCAACTTCTATAAAAGGAAACATTTAATTGGGGCTGACTTACAGTTCAGGGGTTTAGTCCATTATCATCATGATGGGAAGCAGAGCAACACACAGGCAGACATGGTACTAGAGAGGTAACTAAGAGTTTTACATCTGGATCCACAGGCAGCAGGAAGACAGCGAGCCACTAGGCCTTGGCTGAGCTCCTGAAACTTCAAAGCCCACCCCTAGTGACACACTTCCTTCAAAAGGCCACACCTGCTCCAACAAGGTTATACCTAATAGTACCATTCCCTGTGAGCCTATGGAACCATTTTTATTCAATCTACCACAATGACCAAAAATAGAAGTAACCCAAATGGCCTCCAACAGATGATATAAGAAAGCAGTAGCAGAGGCTGGAGAGACTCAATGTTCAAAAGTACTTTTCTTTCAGATGACCCAGGTACAACTTCCAGCACCCACATGGCGGCCCACAATCATTCATAACTCCAGTTCCTAATCTGACCTCCTCGGGTACCAGAGGCCCATACATGGTACCTAGACATACATACATGCAGGCAAAATGCTCATACCCAAAAAATAAAAATCTAAAATAAAAAAAATGAAAGTATATAAACCATGACACACACCAAGTAGGACTATTCAGCAATGATAAGAATTGATGCACTCAATACCTTGGACAGCTCTGAAAGGCACTATGGTGAGGGTTTGCTCAGTTTTGGGTTGTTTTGTTTTGTTTTGTTTTGTTTTGTGGTTTTTTGGGGGGTTTGTTTTTTGTTTTTTGGTTTTGGTTTTGGGGTTTTTTGTTTTGTTTTTGTTTGTTTGTTTGTTTGTTTTCTTTTTTGGTTTTTCAAGACAGGGTTTCTCTGTGTAGCTTTGCGCCTTTCCTGGAGCTCACTCTGTAGCCCAGGCTGGCCTCAAACTCACAGAGATCCACCTGCCTCTGCCTCCTGAGTGCTGGTTTTTTGTTGTTGTTGTTGTTGTTGTTGTTGTTGTTGTTGTTGTTTGGTTGGTTGGTTGGTTGGTTGGTTGGTTGGTTTGGGTTTTTTCTGTCTCACAAGGTAATTCATAGTTACCTTTATGGAATACTCATATGACAAAATTATACAAATGAAGAACACATTAGTGTTTGCCAAAGGTTAGGACTGGGGTGAGAGGTAAATGTCACTAAAGGAATAGCAAAAAGAAGCCTGTCCTAGTACAGGTCACTATTACTATGATAAAACACCAGGACCAAAGCAACTTGGGGAAGAATGGGTTTATTTGGTTTACATTTCCACATCACCATTAAGCATCAGAGGAAATCAGGACTCACAATCTTCTGAGCACCTCTGTAGGGCCTGGGTCACTTCTCCTCCTCCGCCCTCTGCAGCACACACAGCTTGTCTTCTAGAGTCAGACCAGCTCCACTCCACTGATGCTACTGCTCTTGGTGGTCTTCCCATGGTATCGGCATCTCCACGATGTAGACTCCCTTCCTACAATTGGGCTGCACTTTCACCAATAGCCTCTCATAGGCTCTCTTCATGGTGCCAAGTCTCAACTTTCTCCATGACCCCTTCAATCCTGGGGCTTCAACTGCCCCTGAGGCTTCACCAGTGACCTTTCCTGGTCTCTCACTGTGCCAAGCCTCAGTTGCTCTCCATGACCCCTTCATGCCTTCAAAACCAGTACAACTTGGGGGACTCTTATACATGACCAAGTTTGGCTGCCAGCACAAGGTACAACCTTAGCCACCTCTGGAACACAGCTTACACGTTTAGACTCTGAGGAAACACTTCCCAGAAGATTTCACCTCTATGTTGCTGGTCTCTTCTTAATCACTACCCAATTTTTCAGCCCCATCTAACCAGCATCAATTGTCCCAGTAAAGCACGGATTTCACTTCAGTGGTTCGGGTCTCTTGTTAACGGCAGCTGATTCTTCAGGCCCAGCTAATTAGAACCACAGAATCTTAACTCAAAATAACAAACAGTCCTGATAGAGTCATTAAGAAACTCTCAAAATTCTTTCAGAAACTTTACAAGCCAGGCCTCCATTATCTGCATGGCTCTCAACATTCTTATTTTCAAAGCCCCCAAAGCCCAGCTCACCAAGCTTTGAACACTGAATAGCTTTTCTAGCACAGTCCTTCCACAATCCTCCCAAAAACACAATGTCAAGCCCGTCATAGCAATACCCCACAATCCTGGTACCAATTTCTGTCCTAGTTAGGGTTATCATTGCTGTGATGAAACACCGTGACCAAAGCAACTCCAGAAGAAAAGGGTTTATTTGGCTCACACTTCCACATTGCTGTTCATCACTGAAGATAGTCAGGACAGGAACTCAACCAGGGCAGGAACCTGGAGGCAGGAGCTGATGCAGAGGTCATGGAGGGGTGCTGCTTACTGGCTTGCTCCCTCTGGCATTCTCAGCCTGCCTTTTTTTTTATTAGAACGCAGGATCACCAGCCCAGGGATGGCACCACTCACAATGAGCTGGGCCTTCTCAATCAATCACTAATTAAGAAAATGCCCTACAGGCTTGCCTACAGCCTGATCTTGTGGATCAGGCTTTTCAATTTTCTTAATTGAGCCTCTCAGATGACTTTAGCTCGTGTCAAGTTGACTTAGAACTAGCCGGCACAGAGCCTTTTAGAGCCTGGACAGTTTTATATCATGAGTTTAGTGGTTATCTACACAAATCTAAAAAGACATGACTAAAATGCATAGAATGATATGTATAAACACACATGCACATACACAACACATGCACATATTTACACACACACACAACTGGCTGAATCCACATGGCCCCTGTGGAGTGTTCCACTGCCCTCATCCTGGCCAAGATATCACACCACATTCATACAAAACAGGACCACTGAGGAAACGAAAGATGGAGGAGGCTTTCTTCCACAAACTGGTTTTTGCAAAATCCTGTCAATCTATATGTATTCAAGTTAAGAAGTGGTAAGAGGGGGCTGGAGAGATAGCTCAGAGGTTAAGAGCACTGACTGGTGTTCCTGAGGTCCTGAGTTCAAATCCCAGCAACCACATGGTGGCTCACAACCATCTGTAATGAGATCTGGCACCCTCCTCTATATACATAATAAATTTAAAAAAAAATCTTTAAAAAAAAAAAAAGAAAAAGAAGTGGTAAGAAAGCCGGGCGGTGGTGGCGCACGCCTTTAATCCCAGCACTCGGGGGGCAGAGCCAGGCGGATCTCTGTGAGTTCAAGGCCAGCCTGGTCTACAGAGCGATATCCAGGACAGGCACCAAAACTACAGAGAGAAACCCTGTCTAAGAAGAGGAAGAAGAAGAAGAAGAAGAAGAAGAAGAGGAAGAAGAAGAAGAAGAAGAAGAAGAGGAAGAAGAGGAAGAAGAGGAAGAAGAGGAAGAAGAGGAAGAAGAGGAAGAGGAGGAAGAGGAGGA